>CM052342.1:1372833-1442853 GCA_028455595.1 Lasioglossum vierecki | reverse complement strand
AAAAGGCATGCCGACTTTCCAATGACCATAGAAACGTCTAACAAATAAAAAGTAAATAGTAAAATTGTACGTGGCGCTCGAAACTTTTGTATTAAACAATTTTCCGAAGACTGCGTTGTTCTTCAGATATTCAGACATGGAGTTTTCATATATACGAATGTCCAATCGTCCTATACGCTCGCCCCAGTGTGCGACGTGACGCTGGAAATCGGGAGAATTTCAAGGACGCGTCCTTGCCACACGCCATTGCTCCCTTTTAACTGATCCTTTTGTCGCCGGTGACCTGTTTAACGTATCGTGAGCGGCCGTTAAGCGTATCCCATTTTTCAGGGTGCACGTTCGAGCAACGGACTCTCGAAATCGGGGATTTATTAATCCCGTGCCGCTACTCGGTATCGGCTTTTCCTCATTTCTTTTTCCCCCTCTGCCCTCCTCTCCTTTATCGAAGCAGCAACATATATTGGCTCTCTCTCTCTCTCTCTCCCTCGTTCTCTGCCTCGGCCGGAAAAAATACTATCCGCGATGGGAATTCTTGAAAGCGAAGATTTATTAATTCCGGGCTGTACCCACGATATTATTTTTCTCTTTTAAACAACATAGATGAGCCGCGAGATTCACCTAAACGTTTAACACGAGAATTTTACTGTTCGAGTGTTTTTTCCGCTCTTTTCAAGGTTACGAGAAAATCTTCTTTCGTCAATGTCTTTTTCTATGATCTTCCATTGAGCAAATAATGTGCTCGCCGTACCTTGCAACGCGGGATTCCAATCTGTCTCTTAGGTATCTCTGGAATTCGATCTTTCGAATGAAACAAATTCAATGGATTCAGGTGTTCCTTTGAAAGCATCGCCTCTCTGTTCAATCCTACACTTTACGATATAAAAGCGCAAGGTTCGATTACATTACTGTCGTGATTGTCGTGAAATTAATGGATTCTCAAGTCTGAAAGTCACTCACGTAATATCGCGACAGCCTCGACGACGGTTCTCTCAACGAAGAAAAAACAATTTCTCGTCGCGTAAATATTCACGAACTAACGGATAACCTTGTACACAACCGTTTCCGTAGATTGAATCCCTAACAGCCAGGGATTAAATTATTCTGTGATTACGTTCGAATTCGCATCGATCGCCGCCGGCGTGATAGTTGCGCGCACATTCGTACGTAGAACGATGATCACTAATTAACGATGGAAAAGGTGGCAAGCCGAGGCGTTTTCGATCCAGCCGGCCGCTGATTAAGAACACCTGCGCGCAGGCACCCATCGATCGGAAATCGGTTTGCCATTAGCCGCGTATCGTCGGTTATTTAGTTATTCGATTAAAAAAGCAAACAGTCGATTTTTTTCGACGAGCCACAGAGATCCCGTGCACGCGTCCCGCCCATTATATTTCCGCGAGAATTATTCAAGACGCGACGCGGAAACTCGAGGAGCTTATAACGAAGTTACAGTTACGGGGATCGATCACTCCTTTTTTTCGAAATGGTCCGACAACGTCAACGAGAGAGGCACTCACTGTGGCCGATGGGAAAGCCCGAGAGAGAGTAATTACTTTCCTCTAATATACTCGA
Organism: Lasioglossum vierecki; assembly: GCA_028455595.1. Lineage (NCBI taxonomy): Eukaryota > Metazoa > Arthropoda > Insecta > Hymenoptera > Halictidae > Lasioglossum > Lasioglossum vierecki. Next base: position 1,441,281 of record CM052342.1, on the reverse strand, counting down.
AACATCGTTAATGTCTCGAGCTCACAGCCGGTTTACTCGACACGCTTCCCGCTTCGCGAAAACTAGCAATATTCTTCTCCCTGGTAGATCGAAGGATCTATTATTAACGATTAACTAATCTACCTATCGCGGGTTCGATGTGTTTACAGCGCATATGCACTAGCTTCGAGACTATAGTGCGTGCACCTCGATTAAACTGAAACAGGATTTTAGGTATATGTAGTCGTAAAAGTCTACAGAAACTGTAAATATTTTAGGCAAAACGACTAATTGTTTCGGTGACGATAGAATGCTTATAATAATCATTGTACAGACAATTTTTCCTTGCATAAAAATCTGCAGTCTAATAAGAGTAAAAAAAGATACTTTTTTTAAGTCAAATCAGCCGCGCTTCATTAGCCCAGCGCGCCCTCTAATCGATCAAAACATAGAGAAGTAACGTAAGCGAACACGTGTGAAAAGATTAACGTGACAAATAAAATAAAATAAGATAATAGACCTAGGAGGAATTGAGGAGAATAGACTTTAATTGTCGTTCCTCTTTCTTTTAGGTAATTAATAAATCATTTTGTATATTTGTAAATATTGTATATACACCATATGTCAATTATAACCTCTTTCTTTTAGAGCAACACAAATTGTCTTATATACATATCTACATATTTTCTATAGTTACTCTACAGAATGGACTGTTGCGATCGAACTGACTTATCGAACAAATAATTCTGTTCATACAAACTCGTTCATCCAACCATAAAAAAAGTTCATCCAATCCTGATTTTTATCAACAGGTTCAGTTAACATATCGTAAAACAAGATCGTCGGTAACTAGTTTCGTAACTTCGTTAGACTTCTTCGTGCCAGACAGTTTTAAAAGCACTCTCCTTGTAAGACCAGCATATGCTACAAATCAGGGATGAAGAGGGTTTAATAAGTTATGCTCAAGGCAGAGTATCGGTACCTGAAAAATTCTCATTTTTTCAAAACTTTGCAAGTTCCTAGAACACTTTCAGGAAAGCAGCTTTCGTGTTCACTTTTTGAATCTTCGGGGCGAGATCCATCCCCTAAAGATTAGTACAAGTGTTCCCTATCATCCTTTACATTAACGAAACCGCCATAAAGAACGTGAAAAATGATTTCACACAATATTGTGCTTAAAATTAATTACGAAATCGGAAGCACAAATTATTTATGGTGGGAATAATTTCCTCGAGGTCACCTCGAGGTTCTCGAAATTTCATGGTCATCAACGTATGCATTCATAGTAAAATATTGAGTAAACAAGATTCAAAATTGTTGGAAAATTTAATAAATTGTAGACGTACGGTTTCTCCTATATATTAAAATCATTAAGAGAAGATAGTTTACATCAATACGTGTACATCTATTCTGACTGTTTGAGTGCTCTAACAGCACTAAGTAACTACTCTGGCAATGCTAAATCCAACCCTATTCTACTTGATATTCATAATTTGATAAATTCCTACTTTCTGGAAACCAGGAAATTGCTTCTTTTCTGCTTCTTTTCTTTTGGAATTACTCACAATGAAAAGGTTGACGTTCTAGCTAAGGAAGCATCCTTGTTGGCTACATCTACTAATATTCTCGCTCCCTATTTTGATTTTTCCAATAATTTTAGAAAATAAGCTAAACAGCAAACCAAAAACCATATCCTTAAAGAAGTAGAGTTCAAGGGCGTAAAAATTTTCAGTTCCTTTTATCACTCCGGGTCCAAACCTTGGTTTTCTCATCTGAGACTTCCCAGAGAATTCATTTGCTGGGTTAATAGACTTCGTTCTGGACACTATCAACTGAGGGCCTCCCTGTTTAAGATTAAACTTGCTGATGACACAAGTTGTGCATGTGGTTGTCTGGTACAGAATCCTAATCATGTGTTATGGCAATGTCCGATCTACGATAGTAACAGAGATACTTTGATTTGCAAATTTTACAACCAGGGTCACTTTGCACCCTATACGATAGATTCCTTTCTGTACGGACCCTCTCTCTGTCCCCTGTTTTTTATACACACATTTCTTAAATCTCACAGTTTATTTCTTTAATGTTAATATTATAGTTCATAAGTTATCCTTGTAATGTTAGCATGCACAGCCATGTGCATGCTGCTAATAATCCCATATGGGGTTTCACAGCTTAATAAAACAAGAGAAGATAGTTTGGTTTCTATTTCTTGCAATCGAGGCAAACAATTTCCATTTTGCACAAAGTTTTCCGTAGTCTAGTGAATACGCATTTTCACCTGGAAGACCAAAAAGTAAAAAAATTTGTCAAGCTTTCCAGGCAAATCGAATGAAAGTTCCCTGGCAAGAATATTAGGGCGGACTACGTTTCCTGTAATCAAAGCGCATCGCTTTCATTCGCGCGCGATCAGCAATACTGTCCCCATCGAAGAAAAAAATGCATTTATCTCCGAAGAGCGATCCTCTCGAGGCTCTAGATTGCTCCGGACGATTCTGGTTTCCGGGTGAAATGAAGGAAACCGGTCGGTGGGACGAAGAGGGCAGAGAGGACGGTACGAAAACGAGCCACCTGGCGAAAGGTGGCAGGGTGGATTGCGCGGCCAACCCGAAAAATAAGGGAGGAATGACGGCGGAAAGGGGAAAGGGAGGAGAAAAAAAGAAGGCCGACAAGGCCGCCTCTAATGAGAACTCGAGCGATTTTCCATCGGTTTTCCAGGCCGACGAAGGTCGCGGCCGAACCTCGGGAAAATGAGAAAGACCTCTCTCTCTCTCTCTCTCTCTCTCTCTCTCTGTTCGCCCAGTGGCTTTTTATTTATTCGCGACCAGTGTTTAGGGGTTGCTCGTCGAGGGATTCGGGTGTACAGGGGGGACGAATGTCCTTCCCGCGTAACCAACAAAAAGCCGGAGGAGGACGTAGGCGATCGTCGGTCAGCGTTCGACGGAGAAGAGATGGCGGAGAAATAATGAGCCGGGCTGTTGTTGTTATTACGTACGTGTTGTTGGCCGGGTTCAACGTGTCTGGCAAGCATTGTTTCCTCTTCCAGCCGGCTCAAGGACTACGCGGGACAATGGATCGCGCATCGATTCCAACCGCTCCTTTTCCCTCCCCATCCCACCCCCCTTTTCCTCTCTCTGTCCATCTATCTATCTATCCCACCGCGTGTCGTCGATGTCGTCTACACGCGCGAAAACTTTTCGATCGAATCTCATGAATGTCACTTCCCGACAGTTTACGGCGGAACACGAACCTTCCGAGTTCGAAAGGAACAGGAGGACGTGAATGTTATATGAAGCGTTTCAATCATGGAATACTACCATAATCTATGAGCTTATTATACAGGGTGGTCGGTAAATTTCAAAGAAAACATTAATGAAGTGAATAACTGATGGGAATCGCAAACGAACGACACTCCGGTAACAATGTTAAAACTTCAGATTCTGCCAACATTTTCATTTGCAAACAGATACCACGTGTTCTTTAAATGTGCATGACTGGGTCTATGGAATTTAATGGTTAACAGTTTATTCGATCAAAATTCCTGGAAGATGAGAACGTTTTGAATACATTGTGCACACTTAGCTCGATTCGCGAATGAGTTCTTCGAGTCGCCGATTATCTCGATTAGGCAGATAAGGATCATAACGAAAAGAGTGACTTCTTCGGTCACGGAACGATGCTTCGCAAATTGTCCGACGCGATCTCGTCGAACGGCTTGAGTTGCGCAATAAGTCGTATCAATTAGAGAGACCGAGAAATCGTCTATTATGCATGGTACGTGAGCCCGCTTATCCGTTGATGTTCACCGTGTCGCACTGCACTTCTCGTCGGATGCACATGGCGAGCGGAGTGCACTGTGGCTCAATGAAACAATCAGCTTTCGAGAAAAAATATACTTTTACAATGACGCACGTCCGTTCTCATTCTTGCTTGTCGATTTAGTCCTGCTTCCCTGCTGATTGTTTTTTTTCTAAAGCTAGGGCCCCGAATTTCAAAGAAATTTATTTAATGTGTAACGGTATGACATATTTTCATTACTTTTCCTTTTTGTTGAACAGTTTAGGGGAGTTTTCTTGCAACTTCTATTTCTAACTCGAATTCGAAGGCCCAAAATTTTTACTGCTTGGGGCCTTCACTTGACTTGAGTCCCCACTGGGCCTCGGAATACCATAGGACCCCGAATTCGCGCAACATTCATTTTCTTTTGAAAAAAAATTCAATTTATTTACGAAAAATTAAGTTTATGGGACTTTTCTTGCAACTTCTATTTCAAACTTGATTTCGGGAGTCCTAAAATTTTTACCCGTTAGGACCTCCACTTGACTTGAGTCGCCAATAGGCCCCGGTATACCATAAGGCCCCGAATTCGCAGCATTCATTTTCTTTTACAAAAAATACAATTTATTTACGAAAAATTAAGTTTACGGGGAGTTTTCTTGCAACTTCTATTTCTAACTCGAATTCGAAGGCCCCAAAATTTTTGCTGCATGAGGCCTCCATTTGACTTTAACCGCCACTCGGAATATTCCAATTAATTACTGAATTTCTCCTTTATTGTGCACACTTTCTTCGTGTCTTTTAATTATTTCTCCCATGGATATCCAATCGGTGGCGTAATGGAGGTTCTTCTCTTTTCATCGTGCCTCTCTATTACTTTATTGTCCAGTCCGACTCGGTAACTAATTTCAATGGCAGACGTTCAAACGTTTCGCGAAACATCCTGAGTATCTGAAATTGAAACAAACGGGTATCGGCCTTGTTCACCGTGGGATTCGCCTCGAACGGATACATTCCTCCGCGAGGATCGCAAAGGACGATCCGGGAACGCTCGGGGATGGAAGAATGCGCGGGACAAGCGAAGCAGTTCAAATGCCTCGCCTCTGTTCCCAGTACAACGTCCTTGATTCAGCGAGTCGATGCATAATTCGAAATAAACCGCGTCTGCCGATATACTTGAGTCTATTTCCGAAGTGGCGACCGACGAGCAGGCGTTGTTGCACAAGAAACTTTATCGTTGAATACCATCTACACGATTGTATCCTCCGCGCATCCTCGTAGGACGATTTTCGCTAAAACATTGAATATAGGGAAGTATACATGGGCGGGAGTACAATGTCCGATTCCCCTTGATTGCTTTAACACTAAACCATTCGAGTACTAAAAGCGATTAAAATGTTTTAGCTCAGCAAAGTGACACTCCTAGTAGCAAAAAATATTGTATACACATTCATATAATATTAAAAAGAGATTCAATCTCTTCTTAATATTTAAATATACATACAATATTTATTTTATATTAAGTAACAAATATTTCTTTTTAAACATGCAGGAAATATCTATAAAAATAAAAATTTCTTAATTGCAATAAGGTCCTTTAAGGCCCTTAAGATAAAATGAAATATTCCTTCAAGCAGTGCACAGAAAGTAACAGATATTCATAGTTTCTAATTTTTATTATAACTTTTCTTACATTTGAAAATTTTATTGAATGTTATTTAAATATTGAATTTATATTTTTCAAATATTGGATTCACATTTACTTTATATTTTTCAAATATCTAGTTTATATTTCCTGAATGTTTAGCTTATATTTCTTGTACATGTACACGATATTCATATCCAATATTTTTTTCATATGAAAAAAAATGTGGCTTAAAAAATATTTTTCCAATATTTGAAAAAAATATTTATCTAATATTTTTATGCTACTAGGGAAGGTTCTGTTTATTCAGTTTTTGTTCAATTTTTATCGCAATACGTAGTTGGATAATGAAGTTTATTTTATCAATTTCTATGTAGACAACTTCATCATTTCAATAATTCTGAAATGAAAAATATAAAACCGTGGTACCAAAAGTTACCGAATGGAAAATTTCCAAAGTCCTCTTAGGAATGCTACCTGCGACATGTTGCACAACAATCGAAACGATGAAATACATTATTTTCATTTATAATGAATTGTTGTATATCACACTAAATGTAATCTTTCCATGCCTAGCGCATGAAAACCAATAAAATTTCATTCATAAATACTGACGCAGTCAAAGTTTTTCCTTTACATTTCGCACTGAAAGCCTGCAGGGGTGTGATTAAGTGTTAAAACGTTCGGTAACTCCGTCGTCCTCGGAAAGTGTGTTCCGAAAGGCTGATCTTATGCCGAAGTAAAAATGCAAGAAGCTCGGAGTGGAAGGCGTTGTGTGCACCTTTCATCGGCGAGTCGTATTCTTGTTAGAATACAAGTAACGAAGAAACAGCTAAAGCCACGGCAGCGTTCGGAAGATATAAAAGCCGGTGGATCAAAGAGTTCCCGAAGACCATGGAAGGGTTAAACAGAATATGATCAACGGGTCTGTTCGGATCTTGGGTTGAGCGTGTCTGCAACACGCGAAGAACGGTGGCAAAGGGGTGCAACGAACTTGTGGGTAATTAGGAAAACGAAAAAGAGAATCAAAGAGCAACCGCGGTGCGAGACAAGGGGTCCCGGAAGCATAGAATTTCGAGAACAGAAGATAAGGCACGTCTGGGTTGTGTGTCGCGACGATTCAGCGGGTTATACCCGTTGGGCGGTGTTTACCTGTGCTACCAGATTATGGCTAATTTGCTTAGATACAAGCGTATCTACCTGCATATCGGCCTCCGCAGTTAGGCGAACGTTTACACTCGCCCGACGCGCCGCGCCGTTTCGAGCACGTTGCGCGAGTTTGCGCGTGACTGGCACTTCTATGAGTCCTCGTTACACTGTCGTCGACGTATATCGGCAATTACAGGAATCACGGATTCCGCGCTCTTAATTGCAACGGAGGAAACTCGTTGTTCGCGGTAACGGCAATTTTTCTGGACGCGACCACGCTCGAATAAAATCCCAATTTCCTTCCGATCGCACTATTGAAGGCAAGACCCCTTTTCAGTGTAATTTCGACATTTCTGCCGTGTCTACAATCCTCCCATTGCAGACCGTATTCTTTCTCTACTTTTAGTATATTCGTATTTCACGTCCGGTGATGCAGTCATTAATAGAAATTCATAAAATCAAGTAGTCCACTGCGAAATATATTTTATAGATTTTTCTTAACTCTATCGCTCGCAATGTAGTATAATATTCGATAATTCAATATTATTGTAGGGAGAAGTTATCTCTGAGCGTGAGCGATGAGAATTCCGTCGAATGTCGCGTTGATAGTAACCGTAACGACGCGACGATTCGATATTAGGTGCTTATTGATTTATTTTGCGTTCTTCATATTTTATAATTTGCGTTTTTGATTATTCTGGTTCGACCATAGACGTATAGAGATAGACTGCGCGGCCTGTACGAATCGCTGAAGCCTACAATGGCGGATTGTGAGAGAGAGAGAGCGATTCCCCTAACAGTCATTAGAAGCATGTAAGTGAGAATGGTCGGTCCTTGATATCACGAAGGTGCTATGTTAAGCACATGCGGTTATAGAAGTATATTAATTATATTTAATAAAGTATTAACAAATTAATCAATTTAATGTAGAAATCTACATTATCTAGCAAGCAATTAGGGGAATCTTTCCCCACCAACGCGTCAATTAGACAGAGAGCGCAATACCCCCCGGCTATCGCTCTCTCTCTCTCTCTCTCTCTCTCTCTCTCTCTCTCACTCTTTATACCGTGCGCCGCCATTGTGAGCTTCAACTCGCTCATAAGACGGCGCAGTCTATCTCTATACGTCTATGGGTTCGACGTATTGAATAGAAAAGACGTGTTTGATCTCAGGCGGAGATTTAAATGAGACAATTTAATTAATTGTATTCAAGATAATTGGAATTAAACGTTAAACTATTGTGTTTACGGACGTGTTATTTCTAGTTACGACTTAATTCCTACATTATGATATTTGATGTTTTATTTCCCGTGCAACATTAATAGAGCAAGCACAAAAAGAAATTCAGAAAATATATAATACACATCATTGATTTTATCAATTACTATTAATGGCTGAACCACCAGACGTGACACGTATATATTTTATTGACCATTTATTTCGTAGATTTTAAGGGGTCCGCCAGTAGGGATGCAGTAAAGTAAATGCAAATGAAAAATACAAGAATCAGCGAAGAAACTAAATTTATTACTTCATTTTGAACTTTGATCTATGACATTTATATGTGAAAAATCACTCAAATGTTCATCAAATGTTTTCCAACTTGGTTGCTTCAATCGTATTTATCTCGGTAATATGTTCTGTTTTAAGTCTTGGATGGTAGCTGAATTATTGACATAAACTTTGCTATTCAAGAATCCCTATAAAAAATGTCAAGATCTGTCAAATCAAATTTCCATTTCTTGAAATTAGGCGTTCACCGAATTTCGACCGTAACAACTCGATAACTTTAACACGGTCTTCAATCGAATATAACTTCATAGCGATAAATGGCAAACATTTATCTAACAAAAGGTTATAATAGATGACAGTAGATAAACATGGCGCCGCTGTTAAATTGACGATCACTTTACTGCGCCCCTATTGACGGATCCTTTATATACAATACAACCTTGATTATTGGACAGTTACCCGGTTGTACTGCTAGATTCAATGTTTATTAATTTGTATAATAAATAGCGTTGCATATGGATCACCTTGGAACGGACTATTTACATCTGAACAATGTCCTTTGCCGTGAACTTTCTACAAATTCAAAAATAACATAAATCACTCGGGTGCTACGTAGTTCCGCGTGTAAATGGTATCGAGTATTCAACCGTGAACAGATAAGGGCTGTGCGGTCAGGTAGGGTGAATAGAACCAAACCCAGTCCTCGCGAGGACAGTAGGGTGAGCCCTGATCAGACAAGGGAGTGAGACCGAGCGTTGGTCAGACGAGGGGAATAGGATCAAAGACTGATTTGAAAAGGAGAGTGGAAACCATCGCTGGTGAAGTGAAATTCCTACTGGGTCGGCGTCGAAGTACCTTCCCTCTGCGTAAACCATTCAATTAATCTAATTAATTCCATTTCGTCAAAGGCAATAATTAAGGTTCGATCGTTTCGATCGGACGGTGGGTCGAAGCGGTTCGAGGAAACGAGTTATGCTATTATATACTATTATTCGATGAACTCTTTGTAAATAGGTTTCTCTCTCTATCTTAGTATAACTGTAGGTTAAGTTTGAATGTAGTAGGTAAGATAGTAATAGGAATAGATCAAGAGAGTGGCGGAAGGGGAGAAAATGAAGAAGGAAAAGTTTTTGTAAAAAGATTGTATCCCTAAGGCGAGTCAATAAAGTTATACATACTATTATTCGATGAAATTGTAAAGAAAATAGTGAAGGTCGCGACTCTCCATTTTTTCGGGAAAGCGGTTCTCATCGAAATGATTTCTGAAGTGAAAACTTCTTTCTTCAGAATTGCTGGGCAGTGAACAAACCTGATTCGTCACTAACTGAGGTGAAACGCAATTCGCAGAATTGCCAGTCTTATTCGCACAGTATGGGTCTCTTTTTCCGTCAACTTTCAGTACTGTTTTGGAAAAGATATAAAGTAGCCAACGACGAGAATGCACGCACGCCATTCGAACGGCGCACGCAACAGAATCATTCCTGCGGAGAAAAATGACCCGTCCACTATGCACAGGTCAAGCAGGCAGGAGCCATTCGAAGTCAGCGATGATAGTATATCCCAGATTACTTTATCACGCGATCTACGCCGTGATGAGGGTCTATAGGTGGCCAAGACCGCTCGCAGGTTGGGATAGGTTGATAGGTTGACCAACGTCGGGGTCAGCCCTCGGCGATGGGGTAAAGTAACGCTAATGACGCTGCCACGATAATATACACGCGGCCCGTCATTTGTCCGGCCCAATGATCAGCATAAATAGCAGGGAAACGTTTCACCGTGAAAAATAGCTCACGTTACTCCCTGATCTTTATCTGTCCCAAGCGAATGGACGTTATCGACTTTGCGTGTGCTACGCGCGTTTACACCCCTCGCGAAACAAAAATGGCGAAGATGTTTATAAAAGATCGAGAATCGACCGGAGATTCATAAGCCAAGGCCAATGACAATTAACTTTCATATTTTTAACCCGCTGGTACCCTCACGCGTCAAAAAACTTACTCTTTCACTCAGCTGACCAGCGAGAAAAATAGATACTTCAACCCTCTTTCATGTTTCGCAGAGAATATGGAGAACGTTAAGATCACAAAGCGTACGTTTGCAAAGAGGATACTTAATGAAATATGGAAATTAATCCCCGAGCAATTAAACCCGAAAAAGATAGACCCTGTAATTGTACCAACTGCACGTCGAGCACAGGCACCATTGGAGTCCATAATACGTACCCATGCCATATTTATCGTGCATAAATATTACGTCTCGTAAAATTTTATTTCGCTTTTATCAGGATTCCCGATACGAGTTTAATAAAACAATGAATATTAATGCGAAACGGTGGATTTGTTACGCGAACGTTTACATGGAAAATGTGCATGTTTTTAAAATGTGCATGCAAATTTTTATTAGTATTCTCGCTTGAAAGCGGAAAATTGTTTTGCGGTTTCGTCTGCTGTCTATCATCGTGTAAATAATATAAAGCGATATACAATTGATTGTACGGCGATCGTGACAGAAACAGGGTAACTGTATTCCCTTCAATTTCTCCGACACCACAGTAACACTTGTTTTCCCACTCTCTACCTTCCCCTTCTACTACGTTATTCTACACGCTATCACAGCAGCTTGGTCACGTGACACAGTTTCTCTCTATCGTGCAAGTATCGCAATGTCACGTGACAATAAAGGGGTAACTTCCCCCTCAATTCGAGTCAATACACTGCGTACCTTCTATCGCATCCATATTACAGAAAAAATGAATGCAGATACATATATTTTCTATAGAAGCGACAGCCTCGGGGATATTTGGTCGCATAAACCGTGCGCAGACACTATTTTTTTACCTACTAAGGACGAGCCGGACATTGAAAAGGACAGCGCGTGTAGTGAAAAGAGACGACGCGGGGGCCTTTGAACTGTGCCGGCGACTGCGACTCTCCGTGTCGCGTTTGTAGTGGTTCACACCGATATATAGAGCGGAGATCAGATTACTAAGTTGGGGTGGGGGATAACTTGGTCGCATCAACCGTGCGCAGCATTGTCGCTCTAATAGAAACATTATTACTGTACCGAGCCAAGATCAGAATACCAAGTTGGAGGGGCATATTCTTGGTCGCATCTATCGTGTAGACATTGTCACCTCTATAAAGAATATACTGTATGTAAGCGCGACACTCGTCGATGCGATCATGTGGACCTGGTCTGGAGGTTACGGACAATCTGGATACCCTATTCAGCAGCAATGCGGCGGTTTTGCTGAACTGAATCGACGGGAACTACTCGTTTCCACCTTGAATAAGCACCGTGCGTTCGTAACTCGAATAGGCGAGCGGGTCGAGCGATTTCGCAAAAAATTGCCGAGCGACAAAGCGGATCGGCGGGGTCAATATAGTAATGGGCCATCGCGGCGAAGCTGAGAGAGTTGTCGGTGGATTGGGGAAACGGGCGCGAGTGCGGCGCTGTCGTGCTTGCGAATAAATCGCGAGTCCGGTGTGCCAACACGAAACCGCGTGGGCTGGCTGGTAGATACTGGCTTGTAACGTGACCATATCGATCCGTCGTCGTCGGCGAAGGGTCTCGAACGGTTAACGCGGAATAATACAATTCCAGAAACACTACAACGGCCCTCCTTCGCACGACGAAAATGGCCGTGTCGGAGGAGAAACGGGACATTCCGACGTGGGATCCGCGCGAACCGCCACCATCGATTCATCTATGAGTCGGAACGACGCGAATTTATGGGACGCCCGGTATCGCGAGAAACCATCGTCGGCCGTTAATCGCGCGATGCCGTAATTCACCTTCACCAGGCGGGGTCAGATGCCACCGGTGTGTCGCGTTCACCGACGCACACTTTTACGTATACAGGGTGGTTCGTCAGGTATCGGCAAACCGATCGAAGTGTCACCGTTATTTCTCCCGACGACTATCCGTTCCGGCAAGCTTGAACAGGGACTTACCCTGGGATCGCCGACAACTCATTTCACCGACACCGTTCTCATTGACACGATTTCACCACATTAACTTTCGTCAAGAAATGTTCTCATCGGCATAATTTGACCGACACTATGTTTTCATCGATACGGTCAAATCATCTTTTGGTGAATTGCCCCTTAGCCGCTGGGGCTATTCATATAGCGTTTATTAAATCCTTAAATTAGCGGTATACAGGGTGTCCCAAAATTCGTGTATTTCCCGGAAATGGGAGGTTCCTTGGGTCATTTGAAGCGACATTTTCCTTTAGAAAAATGACGCCAGCGGCTTTGTTTAGGAGTTATTAACAAAAAACACGGACCAATCAGAGCGCGGCTACAGCGGATTGATTCTGGCTCGGCCAATGGCGCCGCCACGCTAAACGGGACCTGTCGCTGAGTCGGACTCCGTTTGTTCTAGCCGCGCTCTGATTCCCATTTCCAGGAAGTACACGAATTTTGGGACACCCTGTATAAAGTCCTAGGAAATTCGTGTTAGGGTATACCTTATTTAGGCTAGTTAGTTAGTTAGTTAATGCGTTCGCCGGGGGAGGGTGGATCGGCTCGCTTCCTTAAGGCACACCGGTTCTTTCATCACCAGTATCACAAGCGGCGCTGCCGGCCTCGACCTGCTATTGGGCTGCTATTATCCTTCGTTTTTCGGCGGTCCCCTCTGTTTTATTAGGGCCACGCCACTTTCAGAGTCGTCCACCTACTAGACAGGACGGTCATCATTGATGAGATCGGTCATACTACCTAGCATTGTTGAGTTTTTAAGCCGGTTTGAGCTCGGAGCGATCGTTGGACCGACTCTCCTTCAGGCCTGCAGGGTGTCTCGCCTGCCCATATTTTGACTCCCCCAACTTCACTATATTGTCATGTTGAATGCATCAAGTGTTATTCCCTTCCCTACTCTAATCTCCGGATAGCTAGAGATTTGCCCTCCTCCCATACTACTCTGTGACTCTACTTATGGTTCGGTTCAAATACAAGGGACCGCACGGTGATAGTCTGCCATTGGGAAGAAGCTAGTTTGATACTTGGGATCAGATCCGACTACATCGAAATCTCGACCAGGCCGAGATATCAATTCCATGCGGTCTTCTCTTGCCGATCCTACCACACGAGGGGGTAAGCAAGGTCCGTTCTTCAACTTTGCCGAAATTTGTTCTCCGGGGAGAGCTAATATCAGCGCCATCGAAGTCTCCCTCCTGGGGGGGCTTGATGCATTCTAGATAACACGGCAGATTATTTGGATGTATTCACGATCCTCGGGTGTCAGTCGGTGTTCAGCAACTAGCTTCGTCCACCAGACTTTCCCCCTTTTAAGGTTTTTATTTCCGTGTGTGGTTGTTGTTGCTGCGTAAGCGTACGCATTCCATTTTTTCTTTGGCAACACAGTATTTAGCGCTCTACCCACTGAGCCACTGCCCCGCCCTCTTATTTAAGCTAGGGTATACCTTATTCGAAGGTTTTTTTTTAGAATAGGGAACATATTTGTAAGGCGTGCCAGAGATACTAAGCTACAGTTGACGTTGTAAGTGTGTATATTGACAGTTTGACTTGGGATTTATAAATAAAAGAAGGTAAATTGATGCGTAGACGACACGTAAACTACACTATCCTCAGCACTTGGCAAACGGAACACTTGTTCCAACAAGATGCACAACGATCAAAGGATCGCTAAGATTCAGAGCTGAAACAAACTCTTTGCGGACGAAGATTTTCTTAAAATATTGAAAAGTTGATCATGTATCAAAATGTTGAGTACTGGGAAAATGGAAGATTACTAATATTTGATCATATACGGAACATAGCATAGTCACAATGCCGCTCGACACTCGTCCGCAAAGGGTTAACGGAGAGAGATGTTTGTACCTTTTTTTCGGATGTGGAGTAAACCGGAAAAAGTCCGTAAAACCGGAACAAGTCCTAAAACCTCCACACCCAAGGACACCGGAATTCTCCGGGTCCTGTCTACCCCACTTTGACGATACGTCAACCCTCCCGACCCGCTCTCCGCATACTGAGAGGGTGACTGTAGCCCACCTCCACACCTGTTCTTTGCTTACAATAGAGATGTTTGTACCTGACGAGGTATAAACGAATTTATAGTGAAACGATAAAAGAAACCATTTACCCCCCCCCCCCCTCCAAGAAGTTGTGGGAGCAAAATGAGAGACCTCACGGTCACGTCGGGGATTTCATCCCCTATAACTTAGGGGGTGAGTTCGGTCGTTGACGCGTTATTATCTTCTCTCCCTCTTTCCGAAGCGTCGGCGTGTAACCCCATAATATTAACGACTTAATAAACTATTAAGTGGAAACGGGATCTGCAGGTTGTTTACTTTACGGACCCATGGAGCGAAGCCAGAAGCTTAATAATACGTGTGAAATGTGCAAATAACAATTGCAAAAATGTGAACATTACTGGACGAAACGCGATAAAAATTAAATTGAGCGCTTTCAACGCGGAGGAATAACTGCAGTCTCAGCTTTCAAAACAGTTTTGTTCTCCAAACAAGCTGGAGTATTGCCTGGCGCCTTCGCGAATTATGCTTCCCAATGGTGGCAACAGATTGAGCATGACACGTACACACGTCGTCGCTTAAATGTTTCTACTCTGAACAGTTGAAACTTAAATGCAAGCACGTGCATCATCGTGCTATTATCTTAGGAACAAGAACTTCCGACGTCGACGAGCGAACAGAATCCACTAGTCACGCCGATGAAAGAAATATGTTTCGCATAAAACACTAATACCAGTCTGCCTGCATTATCGACTCCTACTATTCCAGTATGAAAGAGGATTAGATTGTTTTCGAATGCTTCGGAAAACTTCGCTTGGGCCTCTTCTTCAGCGAAGAAGTTCGCGAGTCGGAAACCAGTATTCCTTCGCGTGGCAACTAAAGGCGAATCTTATAGACGCATCAAAACTTCCGAACAACTTTGGAATCCACCGATGTGATTAAATTACGCAGAAAGTAATTTAGTTTCTATTTAAAGTCTCGATACTACCACGCATATTTCGCTTACAAGAGCCAGTTTCCCGAAGATTTCCTCGGAGTTTTCGAAACAATAACATCCACAGAGTAGCAGTAGAAACAGAAGGAGAGAAGGAAAACGAACAAAACTGTTTCGACTGTGATTCACTATGGTTCGGGTACGATGCAAGAATGTCGAAACAATTGTAAGATCTCTAGTTTGGAATCAAACGAGAGTTGATACCCACAAAACAAACTCTTGGATTTCAAGAGATCACTGCTGTTGTATTTCACTTCTTCGGACATAAACAAATCGGTGGGCAACAAACAACGACTTTTCGGACAACGTTGCATATATCCATCACATGACTGAGCACAGTAACAGCGACAGACAGCAGATTATGTACATCGAGATTAAATAAGAAATATCAGAGATACTCGGTGATCTACGAGAAACGGAATACCTAAATAGCTTCGTTCGGCTTGAAAATAAAGAAACTGTTTTAGAGAAAAGTTGTACCATTAAAGGAGGCAAATATGGTGAATTTCAAAGTATTTTGAAGGTCCCCGATGATTCTTAACTCTGGTACCATATATTTTCAACTTGATAGTCCATATAAAACTACACATATAAAAATGTTAGAGAGAAAAATTGTATCGTTAAAGAAGTCAGATATGGTGATTTTCATGGTCTTTTGAAGGTTATCCAAGATTTTCAACTGGCACCATATATTTTCAAGGTCATATAATAAATGATAGAAAGAAAAGTTGTACTATTAAAGGTGGTAAATACGGTGACATAAGAGGATGATCTGATTGATGTCATTTTCAAAGTCTTTTGAATATCATCTCTGATTTTTAAACGGCACAATAGATTTTCAACTTCATAATGTTGTAGCTGCTGTCGAGACGAATTCAATTATGTGGCACAACGTTCAAACGACCTCGAACTATAAAATGTATGTCAAAGCAATGATAAACTAAGGTTATCAAACGTGCGATATTTATTTGAATTAAATTACATGTTTGAATTGATGACCTCGAGCAATAACACAAACGTCTAACCGTTTTACAGGGTAATGAAAATCGTGGATATCAAGAAGAAAGATTCAACAACAATTAGTTGGTACAGTATTTTATCCATAAATGTCCCAAAAGTCTGACCTGTAAATGTCCCAGACCTATCCCCATTACTGCGGGGCCCTGAAGCTCGAGAGACCTCGGTCGCCAAGAAATATGTCAGCATGCAGCTCGGATATATCGGTGATTCCGCCTAATCAGAATTTCCAACTTCTCTATTTTCCATTATTTTTTTATGGGACTTCGATGACCATATTTGTGGCATTTTTCTGATAAAAATCATACCAAATATGATGTAATTCCGATGATATTTGCTTATGTAATAGACAATTAAAGTTTCGGGTGCAAGGAAGGACAGTCGCCAGCGAACCTTTGACTGCAACTCTCTGCGTCTCTTTCTTTCCCATACGCTATCCTTCTTCACGACCGAAACTTTAATTGTCTATTACATAAGTAAATATCATCGGAATTATATCATATGTACTACCTTTTCCCCGCGGCTTTTCTCGCACAGGAAACTGTTTGATACCCTCGAAAATTGATATTGTTTCTCCATAAAACCTTTTAACCCCCCCTTCACCCCATTCGGATTGTATCAATGAGCATTAAGACCAAGTATGATGTAAATCAGACCACGAACAATATATTCCTCATGCAAACGTTGCAACCCCTTTTCACCCCTTTAGGGAATGAATTTTTAAAATGCCGAAATAAGTGTTTGATTAATTATATCAAAGAGCATTAAGACCAAGTTTCAAGGAAGTCCAACCACGAACAAAATATTCCTCATACAAACGTTGCAACCCCTTTTCACCCCCGTTCCTTATCCCTTGTATAGATCATAAAGGAAACCTCTGTGCAAAATTTCAGCTTTCTAGGGCCACTGGTCTAGCCTGGGCGTTGATGAGTGCGTTAGTCAGATTTTTATTAGAAAAATGCAACAAATATACTCATCCAAGTCCCATAAAAAAAATAATGAAAGATAAATAAGTTTAAAATTCAGATTAGCTATGTTTACATTTCTCGGCGACCAAGGTCTCTCAAGCTTGACTGTCATTCTCTACGTTCGGCAAAAGTCAAAGAATACTGTCCCTGGCGCATAAATGTCCGTCGGCAGACCTGTGCACACCTGTGCTTTGTATGGATAAAATACTGTACTTGGATACACAGCGAGTGTACTGTCGAGCACAAAAATGTTCACAGTATTGTTCTAGAGACTGTGGCAAATAGTAGCAAATGACAGAGCTAACCATAGGGTGACAGTGTGGGGCATAGGGTAATTTACGCGTGACGCGGATCCGTTCAGGAAACGCGCACGATATCTCGAGATGAAGAACGAATGAAAAGCCTGTGATCCGGCGTCGACGACGATTGCCGAGTTACAGGCGGCTGGTGACGATACTCGTCGGTGCTCGCCGGTGTTCGTCGGTGCTCGTCGATGTCCGAGAGGCCCTCATTTGCCAGTCAAAGCAAGAGGGAATCTTTAAAACACTGACAAGGTCGCGTCGTTACAGGCAGAACGGTTCAACGTGGCGCCCAGAGACACAGTGAAAAACATCGTTCGTGTTCTCGTGGAGATACTGTCTCGGCGTGTAACGAGAACGAGAACGAGAGTAAAAAAGAGTGACACAGATTCAAGTGCAAGGTTGGGTACAGGCTTGAAGGGGACGTTTGAGACTGCCAAGGTATTTCCGTCTCGCTTGCTCGCCGATAAGTTCAGGACAGGGGGACAGAGGCGGTCTCAAAGGATCGATCCGTATGAATGAATCAGATATTCTATCATTCCACCCATTAAATAACCTCTCCGGATAACCGTTTACCCACTGAAATCAATCGACCCGTCCCCTGTTACGCAATTATCCCCATTATTATCGTTCGCTCTGCGACAAAAACTAGGCTGCGGATTCCGCGCGTTCGCAGCGTCTACGACTATGCACGGCGTTAACGCATGGAATTGGTTCAATGGAACTTTAATAAGATACGTTGTGCGCAGTTCTTAGCGTTTCCGTGAAACCTAAAACGTTGCTGAACCATCACCCCGAACAAATTTTAAAATTAGATAATCCGAACGAATTCCTAAGATTTCTGTTAGAGATCGTTCCGTTTTCCAAGAATGTAAAAGGGAAATTCGAACGGGACGAAACTTCAGCCTGGATGGCCTTGAAGGTTAACTATACCCGCGCACGTAGCTAGTCTCTCGCAATTCCATTGGAGAAAAAAAATGAAATGCTACTGTTACCATGTATTACACACTGATGTGTAAATAGTTTTCTTTGATCCAGCTGCGTTCGATTCAACCATGGAACGTTCCAAGCGAAAATAGTGGTCGTTCGACGGGTTCGTTGCAGCGAATGGAACGTAATATTTTAGTTAAACAGTCGATACTCCGGGGCTAGATGGTCGAGGGGTTGAAAATTGTAGAGGCACTTACATTTTGCCGTGATCCGCCATCGGGAGGGTTGGTCTCGCGGCGCAAACACGTCGTCGCCCTCTCGAAACCACTCGATCCGTTCGGCCGTTGCAGCTGGTGTAGGCTGGCTGCTCGACGGTGGGGACTACTTTCGTTACCGTAACGCCGGATTCGGTCGGCGTGGAGCACGAGTAATCGCCACGATGCGCGACGATCACGGAGACGGATAAAACCGTGTGTTACACGGCGGCATAGAGCAGCCGGCTTCACGCTAGTCCGAAAACGAAACTGATTCGGGGGTGGTGGGGAGGGGATGCAGGAATAAGTGACAGGGACGTACCGCGTGGGCGACGTTGATTGTTTCACGCCGTGCCACCCGTAATCCGTAACTGTGGCTGTCTCGCTCCGACACGCTGACTACCGAGGTCCCGTACCAATACAACGAACAAGGAATGGATCTCCTAGAACACGGACGAGAAATACACGCGTTCAACCGTGCGAAACACGCGGGGACCACCGCCGCGTAACGATGCCGCGATACACACCGCAGAAAGCCAGTTTTTCCAGCGAAAATGCGATTACAGACACGCCAGTACTCCCGGCCCAGACTGTCATCGATTGTTGACGACTGTCGCGGAACCTCGAGGATCCTCGCAACACCATCCTGCTGCCATCTCTCGCCAACCAGCCAATCTTTCTAACGCGGCACACTTCCAAGTCGCTCCATCGGTTCAAACGGAATCCACCGTACCTTCCGTTTTTCAAAAAAGGCGCAAAATTCAAATTCTGAAACCTTTCCTGTTTTAACGATCATTCATTGTGTATTCTTTCACCCTTTCAACTCCAAATTATTTGAAGCGTTTTATTTGAAATTTTTACTTCAAAAGACAGTTCCTTGACAGCTACTTATTTTAAACAATCTTCTTTACTAATTACATTGAATATAGCTCTGAAACTTTGTTGTAATTTATATTGTGGAACTTATATTTGTTTTTAACTAAAAAGGTAAGACCAATAAATAAAGGAAGAGCTAAATACATATAAAATCCCGTATTAAGACAGAGTTTCATAGATTTGGGATGAGGTAAGAGTTTGCTGTTTCAAGGGTGGAAGGATTCTTATTCGTAACTATGAATAAGAACTTTGTGAGAGATATTTGATAAAAATCATGATTTTTGCAAGTTAAAGTACAACCGTGATTTTACGCAGCAGAATTTCTAGACCACGTAGTATCTCCACCTTCTTACGACACTGATACCTTGGTTGCCTCATTGATACGAGGTATCTGGTTTTACGAGGTACAAATTGCTACAGTATTTATCTATAATAACACGCTCTCGATAGACATTGTAACGAGACGAAGGACGTGGACTTATTTTCATCGGAAACATGTAATTGAATGTTACGAGGAGATTTAAAGACGTACGAGAGGTCAATCTTTTTGCTCTTTCCGCGAACAGAGGGGTTCTGTTTACGAGAAACGGATAAAAATTCAACGTATCATCGATTAAACGCGTTTAGCGCGGAGATCGAGGCGAGGGCAATAACGTCGACGCGTTTTTTAAGCGAACTCGTTTATCTCGCGATCCGGATTAGAAAAATAGAAATCACAATCGTAGCGTGTGATAAACTGCTACTTATCGCGTGGCATTAAAAGCGTCGGTATCTCGTAGGACCGCGCGCACACAAAGGCTGCGAGCCTACCGGAGCATTTCCTGCACGTCTAAATCTTACTCATTCCTGATAGTGATATGACTAATTGCGACGATAATCATAACATATAACACGACCTGGCCTCCATTTGAACGATTAATATACGACAGCCGAGCGTTTCTTGTATTTCAGACGTGACACACTCGCGCTGACTTTTGTATCTTTTACTAATCACACGAAAAAGTGCACAACGACTAACGCTCAGATACGAATCTTTACAAGCGACAGGATAGTTGATATCCAAACGCCTGTAGATTGCAAAACAACATCCTCGCGCGTATGTGTCATTTTAATTCGCGTTGCTTAATTGCAAATGGATTTCGTTGTTTACCTTGGTGGAAAGTTTTCGGGGCGAACAATGCGCTATAAAGATGAGAATAACTTCGCTAAGAACTCCGCTGTTTTACATACAATAGTTTGTTGGGCTATAGATAACATAGAAACGCGCGCGTCGTTTCCATAGTCTCGCGCCGTGTATGAATAACAAAAGAGGTTAACAAAGTTTACAGTTTGCCAGGCTTAAAATTTATAATTTCGCCGTGGCGCCTACGCAGCGTTGCCCGTGACGCCAAACGGATGCGAGCGGGACCGTTTTCTTCGGGCAAACCCATTGTGCGTGACCGTGCAAATTGTTTCGTTTAAACGATCGCCGTTTTGTTTGGTAATTAACGTCGTCGGTTAATTGCGGATAAAATACTTTATTGGTATTTATGATCCTCGTACCGTTTCGTCTCGGTCGAGCGTGCACACTTTCCACGGAATTAATGCAATCGTAACGACCTCGCCAGTTTACATTCCCGTCGACGCTTCCAAAGAAATCATTTTCTCAGCCAGCAACAATGCCTTTGTTCCGTTTTTCCATCAGGTGCGTGTTGCATCGCCTTCTTCCTAGCCGGTAACCTTGGCTGCTGCACGACAAGATAAATACTACTAAACTCTGCCAGTCTAACAGACTCTACATCTATTTCCTGTTCGGCTGCTGAACCGTGCTAAACATTGTCCGGTTGTCCTTTGTAAACGTTTTCCCGACCCGTAACTAGACTACAAACTTTAGGCATTTATGAGAAAATTGGGTTGGTGCAATTTAATACTTAACGATAATTAAAATATGAGGAATTCATATTTTCAACGTGTTACAATTATTAACCTTTTGCATTTCTATCTCGTATGATTTTCTTAATTTTATCAATATAAAACTGATAGAATACTTCATACAATACTTTTAAGTAGTTTATTAAAATATTCAATACATTTAGTAATTTATTAAATATGAATTTAAAGATGCAACAAATAGTTTGAATAAGTCTTCTAAGAGTGAAAAGGGTTAAAAGAAGACTTAAAAGTTATTTAGTCTGGCTTTGGAAAGCCCCAAAGTAGGTATTAAAACTAACCCGTACATTCTCGAAATTAAAAGAAAATACAATCTGCTGATGAATAATGATTGTAACAACTCATTTTGGAATCCAAGGCAACGAAAATGCGGACAGGGCAGCCAAATTGGCGACGTCTACGAATATAGTACATATTTCTGCGATCCCCTACACTGATATGTTCGAGGGGTTTAAAAAGCAAGCTAAAGATCGTACTCTTGGAGTCATAAAAAATCAAGGGCTCTTCAAAGGGAAAAAATACTTTCAAAGTTTCTTTAATGAAAGCTCAGTACCCTGGTACGCCCACTTAAAACTCGAGAGAAGTTTAGTAGTCACAGTTAACAGAATGCGTTCTGATCATTATAACTTAGCTGCTTCACTAGAGCGGGTAGGCATTATCAATGATAACCAATGTAAATGCAATCAGGGTTGTGAAACCCTGGATCACATAATTTGGCAATGCGAACTGTACAATTCACAAAGACGAAAATTAATAAATTCCCTAATCAGTATGGGCCTCCAACTGCCCCTTAATATATACACAATTATCGCAAAGCCAAATATCAAAGCTTGTACTAGCATCCACTCCTTTTTCCAAAGCTGTAATCTACATATTTAGCGTCAACGGATATTACTGTTATATTCATTTGTATTTCTTAGAACTCTTATTGTATTATTCCTGTAATCCACGTTATTCTATTTACCTACATTATTCATGTAAAGCAAAATAAACCCAAGAGAGTTTCGAATGCTTATAAATAAAAAAATAAGTTATTTAGTCTCGTCGACGCCCGAGTACGGTATTGGTTATTGGTATGAAAATCAAATCAATTGAAATTGTGTACGCGTATGTGGCACGAATGCCGCATATAATCGTGCTCTTTCCACAGCGAACCGTACCGAATCTAACAACAAGATGTCGTGAGTTTGTGTTCACAGACCCACGACATCTATCCTCTCGGTCAGAGCACGTTTTATCTCCCGCGTTCGCGAAACTACACGCCGCAACCGGACCGGACCGAAACGCACGTGCGTTTTGCAAGAGTTAACGGGAGCGGGTGTTGACTCATTTCGTGCTAGTTCCACGGCTGCGTCGTTAAACTTGCTCTTGTCCGTCGCAGCTGCGTCGTTTGACAGATAAAGACGGAGACAAAGGGAGCAAGAGAGAGAGAGAGGGAGAGAGAGAGAGTGCAGAGTCCACGATCGATTCCATTTTCTCTCGGTATTGTTCGCGATTTCGTTTCGCGACATTTCACGTTCGAGCATTTTCTTCTTTGTTTCAGAAAATTCCACGATGTCAGCGGTCACACGACGTTATCTCGCGTTCCCAGCCGTCAGAGGAAGGACACGAGTCGTCGGCTACGCGTATCGCAAGTATCCAAGAAGGCAAGACTCCATGCGACTACTCGATTTCCAGTTCTGGCGTATCGCATCGCAAAACACCTTTGAAATGACATTGCGTTCGAGTGATAGCTTATCGAGCGAGTCCGCGAAGTACCCCTTTCGCAGGGTATACACAAAAGACGAATTTTGAAAATCACGCATTTAGAATTCCAGTAATTCTAGAAACTGATTTTCGAATTTCTCAAATTTATCCAAACAGGATCGGTTTCTAAAAAGAATCCGGCCACGGGCAACCCGGTGGTCCTAATCGGCTCGAGTCTGGCTCAATTTGGCCACAGGTAGCCCGAATCTAATCGCGGGCACCCACGTGGCCAGAGTTCGCCCGAGACTGACTCAATGTAGCCTATAGATGGTCCGAATCGATTCGAATCTACCGCAACCACTTGTGTTGCGCACTAAACGAGCGTTACTGTGATCGAGTAAAAACTAAAATAACTGTCCTTTTTCTTCGCGCAGATAAGATAATGAAGGAAGCTACAGAACCGCAGTTGCGTCAGGAAAACGTGGCGATTTTAATTTCTAAATGCGCAGATGACGATATACTTGTACGCTTGCGTTGGGGAGTATGTCGCTTGAAAGCCTCGCGCTGCGGGTGCGCTAGACTCGGCATTTTTACCACGTTTTTTACTAGGAAGATCGAGAGGCGCGCGATTCGATAGCCTCGAAAATCACGGCGAACAAGGCTTAACCTACATATCCCCCGAGGATCGAGCGCGCGAAACAAGCGAAACAACGATCGGCGTGTGTATTCCTCGAGCTGATGCGAGCCACATCGCGGCGGCACCGATTTACGGAACGGCAATGACATTCCATGGCGTCGTAATTTTTTCCAATCGGGTAGCGTTCAAATGTGGCCGCTAACGCTAAGCGCTCTACGGCCTTGGCTATAGGCAGAAGTTAGCTCAAGGACGACGACCGGCCGTCTATTCGAATTTCATCATGGTGTGAGGCTAAGCAGGTGAATGTCAGCCCCTTGCGCTTCATGCCCGTAATGAGACCGATCTTCGCGGCATAATGGCGTGCTCGTCGGGTAGATACAGCTAAAAATAACGTCCGAAGAAGAAAATTAACATCAAACTCTATCCTAATTACCGCGACTGCGCTTGCAATCGTGAAGGATGATAAAAGACCGATCCGATACGAATCTTCCAGCCGATCTTTCGAAGCCTCGTCACGTTCTAGTCACAACTGAGAAATCTTTTAATCTAGAATTCTTCAATTTATAAAATTTATTAATTCTATCCTGTTATTATTAGTTTCGTTTAAAGGAATGTAGAAATTCAGACTATCTTCAAGTTGGCATAATATTTCCCGACGTTTCATCACTATTTCCACTTTGAATCGGTGGAACCAAGGTGCTATTGCTATTTAGTCAAACAGTAACGTAAGACGTACCGATAAGACTCGCCAGTGGCTCTGATAAGACACGGAACTTTGAAATTCCAAAAGCACCGAAAAAGCTTGGTCATGTTTTACAATAATTTCAATCATAGATAGGTATAACAAAAAATTATTCAATTATTCCTTGTTTACCGAAGGACAACTATTTTCGAGTTCGAGGGCAAGTTCGTAGCAGGGAAGATAAAAAAAATTGGAGAATGCTCACGAATTACTGGAACCAGTTGACAAATAATTCCTTAGCATTCTTCAAGCGTTATCTCCTCGAGATAATCGCGTCCTGCGAGATTGCTATCCGTCGTCGTAGATGTCTCGATTTCGCCGAAAATGATCCGAGTCTTGGTCGCACGAATGTCACGTACTCTGTCGAAAGATACTCTATAAAAAACTATATAGCACGTGTGATATGGATTATTTTTCTTATACGCGTGTAAAATTCGAACGCGAGAGGTTGGACGGTTTTCCTGAAAAAAATCGAGAGCCAGAATATTTAATGGCGGGATAGGATAATGAGCAGGTACAGCGTGACTAGTAATCCAGCTTCCTAGCGTATCGTGGCCGGTACGGTTACACGAGAGCACCTGTACGTTGAAAAGCAGCGGAAACGGCAGGTCGAGGAACGTCTAGCCATCCGGAGGGAGCAGGTTAAGGCGCGAATATCCGACATATCAGATTGGTGAGTCACGCGTCTTGTCCGATATGTTCCGGCTACCCCGTTCACCGCCCACTAGACCTGCTGCATGACTCACCGACGATTCTTGGAAACGGAGCCGCGGCGCTCGTTCGAAATTTTCGTCGCCGAGTGACGCCACCTTGCCCTTCCCTCGGAAACAGCAACCGCGAGCACGCTGCGCTGTTCCCGCGGATTCTGGCACCAGGCGTTGCAGGCTCCGACCAGTTCCGCTTCAATGACACCGCTGCCGTTACGCAACGAACGGTCGTACGTATCGCCAGCAAAAAGCGACATAGTCGAGCGACTTTGTAGCAGACTCGCCAGCCAATCATCGTTCAAATAGTCTGAAAAACAATCATCGTCACTGACCCCCTGCAAGAAACGGTCGATTGAGAGTCGGCATTTGGGGCGTGCACGCCGCACAGTCTTCGACACTCTTACGGACAGCAATGTAAATGTCCACGTGCAATAACAAATCCTGCTTGATTATTAACGTAATTAAATTTCCAATCGCCAAGGTGATCTCAGATTTTTCCTAAAATAAAAAGTTGAAGGAAAACGCACACTTTTTGCGTTATAACTCTTAAATTATACAACCTATCGAATCAACTCAGTGGCCATTTGAAAGAACTCGATGAACTGAGTCCAATGAGTACCTCAAATTGAATATAAGTGCTACCAGTCAAAAGTTATAAGCAGAAACGTGCTGTAAAAGGGCGAAAAAGTTCTTTGGTCAGTAATGACGTAACAACTTTTTAACGAATAGACTTATTCAAATACGGATTTCTCCTAAGCCTTCCCGAAGAGACCAGCTTTCTACGCTGAGCCGCTGCAAACAGCATGAAATTCAAAATTTTGTTGGAAAACTGTAAAATTTAAGATGCTATGTAATACACGATTTCTCCTGTATTAAAATCATTGGGTTTATCCAGTCTTTTATTAGATAAAAATTTTTTATTTTTGTAGCGAACACTGTGCGCTACTTCGAAGCTGAAAGGAGGACTCCTGGGATGCACGTGGGCGCGCGCGAACAACGTTACGAAGATAATGGGCATCGCCATGCTTCGGACTAACAAGATCTTACGGTCTTGCAGAATCTTCGAACGATGCATATTACCAACGATTAGAAACATTGCCGCTCCATGTAGGGTGTGTGACTGCTTTTATAATATAAACACCGTCAATCCCTTACAGGTGATAATCCACTGTTACAGCGGTAATCGAGAATTTTTTAAATGGTTGTAAAGATTCCTAGCAAGACCCTCACGCTCTATAATATACCTTCAAATTACAATTTAAAAGATGGAAAAACTTTTTCACGTGGTCCCATCTTAAAATAAATGCACAAAATGTTCTGTTGGTTAATAGACAAGCGGACGTGTAAAATAAAAATGTTCTACCTGAATTGTAACGACGTGCAGTGAGATTATTAATTTTTGTAACGCGTAACGGTGAGATTTTGTGCTCTGTGCACCGTGGGTATGGTAAGTGTTAACTTTCTCGCATTTTATTCGCTTATTTCGATAACCCCGGAGTCGAAGTGATAAGATCCGCATCGTATTTGACAGTATCCCCGAGTTGCAGCGCCCATTGATATCGTGTGCCGCGTCGTCCCTGGCACGAGGATCGCAAGCGTGGTGCAGCGAGGCATGCGATTGGTCGGCCGGGAATAGCCCGTGACGTCATACGCGTTCGTCGAGTCTCGAGTCGACAAGCACAGAGTGAGTCGGAGCAGATCGTTGAGCCGAGGACCGAACGTGCGCGAACCTCGAGGTATTCCCCCAAGGTATGAGTCATCGGGCAAAGGAACATGCGATCCGTGTGTGCTGCCTTCGTGTTCCCGGTAAAACAGCATCGCCTGTCGTTTTCTCAACCGTCACCGGGTAGACTCTTCGAGACAGAGGTTATAAAACGTTACGGGGGAAACGAGGCGGCCGACTTTTCCTTTCGCGCGAGAGAACAGAAGCCGGACGATCCCGACACGATCCGTCGAACTACGTAAACATGAAGCTGGACGTGTCCGACGTGCTTTACGACAGCTCGAGCGTGTCCAGCAACAGCGGCACGTCACAGAGCTCCCGCGTCAGCCATGATTTTCTCTCCAGCATTGCGAACTCGTCCATACTGCACAACAACGTAAGTACTCGCCGAGCTGCACCCTATATTTTCCATAGAAAACGCCCGTAACCAAATGATACATGCATGCAACGCTTCAAATATGGACGCTTATGCAACGATGACGCGTATATATATAAATATATATACGTACAGGTCGGGTAAACAAAGCTCACGTGACACAATCTCGTACGTGATTTTTGCAAAAATATTCGTGCAGCGATATATAGGATCACCGAATTAAAAAAAAAAAACAATAGCGTACGCTGCGCACACCAGTTACGTAATCAGGTTTCCTCGAATGATTAAGCGTTATTCGAATAGGTAACGTTTTCGATGAGGAGATTACGAGTTATCGTGAAATGAATATCGATGTACCCGTTCCGGAGAGGATTAAAACCGTCCTCGCAATTCGTTGGAATTCAACGGAGAGTCACACGACCATGCGAACGGTGAACGCCCCGTTTATTCGAAGAAATCTCTGGAAAGGTGGGAAACATGCGACCACTTTTTCTTTCGTTTACACGCGCTACAACTCGGATTCGATTTAAGCCAGGATTTTCAGCGCATCTTTGTTCTGTGATTATTCGCAATCAACGACGAGAGAGCAGTTGACAACCGAGTCGGGACTGCTGTCGTTCCGTCATTCGCGAATGGTACACGCGGCCAGATCTAAATTTATAAAGCGAGTCGCGTCATCGCTATAAACTATTCGTCGTAAAAACATGATTTCCGATATTTATTATTCGCAGCGGTTTCCCGCGATTCCGACAAAATAAATATCGGCTTGGCTACGGAATTGAATGCTGATGTTGCATGCTTTCAATAAGTTAAGCGATGCTTCGAGAGTTGCTGTTTACGTTGATAAAAAATAACGAAAGGAGAAAGTTTCGAAATCTGACTGCGGATCTTTATTGCGAAATGGAAATGTTTCGTGTTGATTTCGAGAAGCAGGAATAACATAAAAATTTGGTATTTATTAGAATATACTTGAATTTTTCAAGTCTTTTACTGTTTTATGTTTTGCACAACCAATTTCTTAGTAAATGCATAAAGATTCGCAGTCTAGTAATAATCAATGACGCGAGAATCGCATGCTATTCTACAGAAGGAGGGGATTTTAGGGCCTTGAAGTTGGCACTGTAAGATCGCTCGACAAGTACCACTCCGCGATCGATGTTTATACAATATAAATAAATACACAAGTATGTGTTGTGAATATCGATAAATTGTTCTTACTTTAGATAAACAGCTTTCAGTATGCTACAAGCTTGCTAGGCCTCCATTTAAGGCGCACACTATGCGCGTAAGTATCGCCAATAAACTCCCGAGTTACTACGGAGTTGAACCAATGAAACGCGGTCTTACATGTTTAACGTCCATTCACTGGATCTCCGCAGATCAATGGTCGCTGGCGACTGCAAAGAACTATTACTATACGATTGTAGTAATATTTTCATTCGATTAAGCCCACAGGGAAAACATCTCTCCAATAAACTTCGAGAACGCGATAACAAATGACGCAGTCTATATGAAAATTGATGTCCATGTTTTTATAGATACCACCGATTACATTAACTGCCATTTCTTTTCTAGATCGATTCTCGGTATCAATAAAAATGTCCCGGAAATATTTGCACCGATAAAAAATCGACGATTTATGAATAGGCCAATGAATAGGATGAAGCTATATAAACGATGTCTATAAATAAGAATGACTCATTATGATAAAACTAATCTCGCTGGACGAAGCGGATTTTTATCACTTGCTCTGTCAAGATTTTTCTTTTCAAATCAATTTCCCAGACATTAAACGCTGCGTTCATAAAAAATAATGACTCTTTAACACTGACTTATTTAAGATGAAGTCGACAAAAAATTCTAAAATCATGTTTTAATTTTTCTTTATCTTGGATTTCGTTGACGAACTTTTTACTTTGCTCGCAGTATTTTAAGACCAAGAAACTCTGCTTTTCAGAAGAAATATAAACGAAAAATTAGGTGACCGTAGATACATTGGAGAGTTAATTCGAAAAGATTAAAGACGTTTCATTGGCAATCAACGTCTACGAAAGAACGTATGCGAGAAAAGAGACGATTACACGAAGTAATCGGATTATTCTAATAATTTTCAATGAGACCAGTGTTAACGCGTATAGAAAAATGTGAAATGCAGAAATATTATTGTTGAGTCTGGTGAGATAAAATTCTTGAACACCGTAGACAGCGTGCCATGGGAGGGTTTCACCGGCACCCCCATCGACTAGTTTCCCCTTGCACCCCAGGTAGATATTCAGTGGCTGGCGATGGTATTGATCTAGCAATTCGACTGGCATGGCTTCTGCTGTCCCCAACAGCTGTTTTATAAAGAACCCGTACACGGCCGCCTCGTGACAGCGTGGTCATTTAAAACACGCGCGAATACATCGACGCGCACACGTACGGACCTCGTGTGAACGTTTCTCGCTCACGGACGTGCCACACGGACGCGATACGAAAGCAAGCACACGTGCCTGTCGCGCGCGGAACCATAGATCGCAGTGTACTGCGCAGCATTAAATGTTATGGCAGATAACCGGTCGAGCCAGCTGTTGTCACCTAATTATCTCCGCCGCCATTAGGGTTCAAACGCAGAAATCGACCGATAAAATGCAAATATGAAGGACAAAGGCCGTCCAGTCACGGAAGATGAAGAGCTTCTCGCAGTGGATAAACGTGGAAAATATTACCGTGAAAACAGCTCTGAGAAAGTAGTCGTCAGTCTTTGTTCTTGGATCGCGAGAAGGTGGGTGGTTACCATATTTGAATATTGGGCACAGGAAGATGAGGAGGGGTCTTTCTTCGCGACGAAGCCTCTGCGGTCCTCGCTGTATGATGCTATCTACCCGAATTCGCAGAGCTTCCTCCTGAAATTTAGTATACTTTATTTACTGCGCTCTTGTTTCTAAAGACATTCTTCAAATACAAAATTCTCTCGCAGTGGAGCCTGTTCATACGTACGAAACTTCAGCATAAAATGATGAGAGTTCTCGGGCAATGAATTTGTGGAACAACTGTAATATCCATTGGAAATTAATATTACCGTTCCCAAAATATAAAAAGTTTTCCCAACACCTAAAGAAATATTTGAAAAGACCAGACGTCCCAGATGCGTTGGGAGTGCTTGTATTTTTCTTCTGCTCGTTGTTCGAACATCTGTGTCTGTATCTCGCTTGTTAGCATTACCTTGTACTTAAAAACAAATGAGTGATAAATATTTGGAAGTAGCTTCTACCCCTCGGCTCGACCACCACAGTGTTAATCAAGCCTGACGGGAAACATCCTGCTTTGTATGCAGGGTGATCCATAAAAGATTTACTTTCCAGAACAGGGCGTCTTTGTTCGAAGACACGTCGGGCGACAAAAGCGCCCTTCCATTCACGAGTTTAATTCCTGGATCTGTTCAATTTTCCAACACAAAAACGTGGCCGTCGCTGAAAAATATAAAAACGTTTCTGACAGGTCGTAGGTACACCATGGGAATCGTAAACCCCTGATCGACGGCAAAGTCACGGAGGTATAATCTCGTTCCTCCCCCTGCCGTGCCATTGTCCCCTTTATTCCCGATATTGTGGCCGCGGTCGTGTTTTATCCGCGGCGAGAGTAAAAGTACGTCGATCGTTCACCACATAAAAAGCGAACCGACTGATGATTCACGCAGACTCATCTTATCGTTTGTTTCCCCGTCTCTCTCGTTCCCCGTGCATCTTGAATATTCAACGTATGTACACCACGTTTCTGCGGTTTACCGAAGTTTCTTCATCAAAGGACCGATCAAGGCTTCCGCCTTTCTCCGGCACAACGTTTTTCGAGCGTCCAAATTGTTATTCGTGACGCGCAACCCGCGACGCAATCCGCGGTCCTTTTGGTTTACCCAGAAACATTCGATTGACCCCGCTAACTCATTCCGGAACCCGTTAAATCGACGCCTCTTTGTCCTTGCCGGGGAACAAAGCTCGACGATCCTTTTCTGTCGCAACTACGATCCTCGATTTCCTGCCCCTTTGTGCTCCTCGGTGGCCCCACGATTTTTCCTCGCTACGTGACCAACGGTACATCATCTGCTTCCCTCTGTCCGTGTTTTCGAGTGGTTTTCTTTACAACTCATCTTAGCACGAGTCTGTAAAATAAAATAGTTGAAATGCATCTGTCACTATCACTTCTACCAAATAATTTCATTTGAAACTGTAAGTCTTGCTTTTGACCATGAGATCATTCTCCAAATTATTATAGAGTATTATCAGTATTATGTATCACCATCTGTTTCCCTCTGTCTGTATTTTCGAATACTTTTCTTTATAACTCATCTTAGCACGAGTCTGTAAAATAAAATGGTTGAAATGCATCTGTCACTATCACTTCTACCAAATAATTTTATTTGAAACTGTAAGTCTTGCTTTTGGCCATGAGATCATCCTCCAAACCATTATAGAGTATTATCAGTATTATGTATCACCATCTGTTTCCCTCTGTCTGTATATTTTCGAATACTTTTCTTTATAACTCATCTTAGCACGAGTCTGTAAAATAAAATGGTTGAAATGCATCTCTGTTGTTATCCCTTCTACCAAATCATTTTATTTGAAACTGTAAGTCTTGCTTTTGACCATGAGATCATCCTCCAGACCATTATAGAGTATTATCTTAGCTGTTCATTATTTCGGTGCTTACACCCCATAGCCTTCGAAGAGTATTTAAGAAGTAATCCAGGAGAGTAAACGTTTCTACCTGAGATAATTGAGGCGAATTCCAGAGGCTTTATCCTCGAGTTCATGCTCGAAGAATGTGCAGTACTAAATCAAAAAAAATTGTTTTCCGGAGATAGAGGGTTTTATTATAGGTTAGCGGAGGTGCGGTGAGTCACTCATTGTTGACATTCTGCTTCTCTCTGTCTCGTCCAAGTTAATATCCACCAAAACAAGCTTGTAAATCTGTCAAGTATTTTACTTTTCGGAAGCTTGAGGAAGCTTATTATATTTTCTCACACTATGCCCTGCAAAGGGTTTCCTTCCATCCTGCTCCGTTCCTTTGTGGTATAATTTCCTAGCCGAGCAAAACAAGGTCGTAAATCGCAGTTTTCCTTCGAGTGGTTGTGCTATACCTGTAGCAACACTGACAATGGTTTATCAGAGGCAGCGGCTGGAACGAGGGGCGAATTATTCGATGTATGCGATTAGAAGAGCGTAAAAGTGAAAACGATGCTGAAAATGTCGGTTCGACGTCCCACGGGTTCGGTAACAATTCCGAGCGTTGTTTGCTAACATTGAAAATACGTAATTTCGAAACGGTTACGAGAGAGGTCTTGAGGCGTTGTTTTTATTTCTGATTGGTCGACTGTTAAAGCCTGCCTCTGTGGTCCTACAATAACGATCGTGTAAGCTGTTTCATTTTTTATTCTTGTGCAAAGTGCGTTCACACGTACGTTGCACCGGACTGCCGGAAATCGTTGCACGTGCACGAACATGTATCGAAACAAGAACAAAGAAGCCAGGCGTGCAC
This sequence comes from Lasioglossum vierecki, assembly GCA_028455595.1. Lineage (NCBI taxonomy): Eukaryota > Metazoa > Arthropoda > Insecta > Hymenoptera > Halictidae > Lasioglossum > Lasioglossum vierecki. Next base: position 1,408,569 of record CM052342.1, on the reverse strand, counting down.
GGAGGAATTCCCCGCACCAAAATAGTAAGTTTTCGCACGGGGACGCAGCAGATCCCGCGCGACAGATGATTTTCCGGAACGGCAGCCACTCACAGTCGCAATAAATTCTTTTCTCTATTTTCGTGCTCGTTCCAACAGCCATCTGAAACCAGTTATGTGTCAAACACACAGAACTTAAACACATTCGCCAGCATCGTTTGCTTCGTTATCGTTCGTTAACATTCAACCTACCACCACCAATTCCAAGTTTTTTATTTTACAATTATTGAATTATATAACTGATTTCATAAGGAATGATTGTATAGATATCTTCAATAGAGCCGTATTACAATAGGAGCCCAGCTAAGTCTAAATAAAATCTTATAATACATGTATTTTATATTATTATACTATATTAAAAAAAAAAATTATATTAAACTAACTGACCCGACAGATGTTGTCCAGTCCAAATTTCAATAAATTTGTTTACACATGTCAACCTGCTACTTGTTCTGTTTCAAAAATTATGATTCTTGTAATGTAAATTCGTAAATTTGAATAGAAATAAACTACCTGGCGGATGTTGATTATGTCGATTATGCAAGCAGACGTCGATAATATAAATTCCTGTTGAAATATTGATTAAAACCTTCGACGTTCGTTTTTTTTGTTGTTGTATTGAAATATGATTCAAAAAGCACTTTTAATTTTTCCCGAATTTTACATTTTTCCGAGCAATTTTTTCAATTTTTTTCACGTAAAAACCTTATTCGGACTATAACGAACAAAAAAAAATTAGATAAACAGCATTTCATTTTTATTATATAGATATTCATATTCATATTCCTCCATTCTTATGTTCCGTCAACGAATGCACTTTTTAAAGCGCGAAACAATACAATAAACGAAAAATTGTAAGTAGTATTATTAGTTATTAATCGCTTATAGTTATTATATAATAACATTAAGCGATTTTCTTTGCGTAAAATACGAGGTTACGGGCGGTAGTAGCGAATGTGTTAACGATATATCACGCGACAGTCGGAATCGAAGAATTTCGTGACATTTGATCATAAAAGTGGTTCTCTTATATCAACATCTAATTACGAGATAAGATAAAGCGGAGAAAAATGACGAACGAGAGAGGCGAGCCTTGAGCTTCTGCCGGGCCAATTCTCCCCTGAGTAATTCCTTGACACATTTCCAGCGCTGCAACATTGCGTTCGCCAGACACTCTTTACAACAATAGTCTTTGTCTCTCGTTGTTCTCTAACATTCGAAAGACGAAACTATTTCCCTAAAGAGATTGTCAAGGTTATATTTATTTTGATCGCGATGCGTCTTATTTCCTAAACGAGGACACATCGAAATGACAATCGTTGTTTTCTTTTTTATCTGTTGGCATTTATGTCGGAGACGTAAAAAACCGCGAAGGTCGAGTAAAAATCAACTTGTCTCAATAATACTTCTTTATTGCAGCACTTCTCCGGCCAAGTGTAACTTTTCCAAAAAAAATTTCACCTAAATTAATTGTTCTAACAACTCAAGAAGAAAACAATCCAAATATATAGGATGGTCCAGTATTAAAAAAGTTATAGTCCGTTCGAAAGTGTCCTACGATTCACTGCAGCTACATGATCTAGTTACAGATTATAAAAACGTTTCCTCTAACGCGTTGACTGCCATAGTGGTCACCCGCTCGCTATTGATTTTCTTAAAAAAAAACTATAATAAATAGACTGCAGATTTTTATAAGCAATGAAAGAAAGGAAATATAGAGCAACATAAAAATTAGATAATGCTGAAGAAGCAAAATGCTGAAAATTCCTCGAGTACCGTTTCGTACGTTAAGTGTCGCAGAGGGTTCGAATTCGACGCTAATGGATCATTAGTTGTCGTCGAGTGAAAAGTTGAGACGCTACGGTGAGTCGTTCGAAACGATTTGCCGTCTAGGAACCGTAATTAGAGAACGACTTCAGCTATTAGCTATTCATTAGGAAAATTATGCAAGTTAACGACCGAGCGTAATTTACCTGGAAAAAGGGGGAGATCTGGTTTTCCGCGGTGCGATCCTTGATTCCGTAGAAGTGATCGTCCCGGTACGAAGAGTGTCGGGGCACGTTGATTGGCCGGGCGCTATCGCGCGAATCAGCAATCAAGATGGCGGTGACGTCACGCGGCGGTCGCTCGACTCTGATTGGTGGGGGGTCGAGCAGCCGTCTTTCTATATAGTTTCACAGTCACATTGGCGGGCTCAGTCAGTTGGGATACGTAAGCACGCGCGGCAGTAGTCGATCACGTTGTTCAACGCAGTCTCGTACGTGACAGTGGTTTACGGAAGAAGATATATCCCCGAGAGAGTTGTTCTTTATTTTCGTTTGTTCGTTGTTCGATTTCATTTTTTGGACATTTTGTGCAAACGTGATATGTGTGAACGATAGAAGGTGACACGCCGTGTTCCCAACGCGAGTGTTTACGACTTGCGTGCAGAAATCCGCAACCTGTCGGTCGAACGATTCGCGTCCCCGCGAAATACCAGTCACTTTTTCAAGTCAACTTTTGAGAGCGAAACTCGCTTACAGATGTCGCAGCGTGTACCTAGCGCAGGCATTTACGACGTTGTCGAAGATCACAACTACACGGTCGACCCGATGTTTACCATGTACCCGCCGGTTTCGACGCCGGTCGAGCCGTGGCAGTTGACGAAGGAGGAACATTATTTGGTGAGAGATTACACCATTCGAATGACGTTTTATCGAGCTAGCGATAGAAAATTACGAAATCAATACGGTCTCGGCGTTTCTCGCGGCGTACCGGCGCGGCGTCGTCGAACCAACGCAAACGAAACGTCAATCGTGCGATCGTTCAGGTGTCACGGTTGAAGGTCGATCGATATTATTCGAAGGAAAGCTAACCGTGAACGCGCTTGAACGCCGCATGGGACTACCGCGACCGTTACACTTTGAATTGATACATGAATAATTAATTTGAAAGTCGTGTTCCATTGATCATGCTACAAGCAACTTCTCTGAATCGTTTTGAACGTAATCGACGAATGAAAGAGAACTGGAAACTGATATCGATCGGATAAATGTCGTAAAATAATGACAGTGACGTCTGTATCCGACAATACAGAAGACAAAAAGGAAGGTTCTTAGAAGACGATAGCGTATAACGGAGAAATACAGCAATTGAACCGACGATGACGTCTTTGCTAGAAATTTCCAAGAAGCACCCTTATCTCGTTAGATCTTCGATCCTCTTACCTGTCTCTTGCCGTTTACCTGCGCGGCCAGTTTTCCGTCCGCTTCGTAAAGTTAATTGTCTTTTGAGAAAATTAACTATTCCAGTCAGGCTTACGACAACGACCGAGGAATATAATTTTTCATGTAAACAAGTTTCGAGCAAAATGTCATTTTCTTATCGTCACGCAATAATGCTGCAATCGCATTTTCCATTCTGGGAATACGCGAGGGCTTTAAAAGGCCGCGATTATTATAGGCTCTTGCATCAGAGGATTTATGTGCTTTTGAAGGTAGTCCTTGCGTTTTAGCGATAGGCGTGTCGCCATTAACGTTCGTTAACAAACCTTGTCTTGCGTCCTGGGTATATGACCTCGAATTAATGTCGAATTTGGTTAATTCTTCTGTACGTAATTAATTTTACATTCGGTCTTGTCAAATGCTAAATACAGTTTAAAGTGACGTTTAAGAACAATGGATTGTAAAAATGTATTTCATTATTTTGCGTATCAGGTTCACAGTAATTTCTTATTCCAACAAAAAATTTCATTTTGCATTCTCTTGCGTATCAGGTTCATAGTAATTTTTTATTCCAACAAAAAAATTTCATTTTGCATTCTCCTGCGAATCTTACGTCCGGCAGTAGGTGTAGGCGTTCTTGCCGATGAATTTGTCAACGTGTCGAAACAAACGTGAGCAACGCAACAAAACATGTATTGAGACGCGAAACTACGGATGTATTTTTCTAATTTACGATGTATGGCCCTTCGGTGTCGTACAAACACTAATTTCCCAATTGTTTTGAGCGACGTGGCCGAAGTCGTTGAACCCCGAAGACCGAGAAAAACATTCACCCACGAAATTTAAGAATACTTTGTGTGTCTGACACCGAAGGAAAACAGTTAAATCTGACAGGAAGCCCGGAGTTAACGCTCGTTAACCCACCAATTAGAGGGTTTAGTTAAACGAAGGCAGGGTTAAGTTTAGCGGGAGCAATATGAACGGGTCATAAGGCAAGAGGTGTCATCCTGCCTCTTAGCCTCTCACGAGATGATGGTCGTTTTCTTTCTCGCATGGTCTCGTAGAAAACGCAATGGAGCCATTTGTTCTATTATTCGGTGCATTCTTGAGCGGTGGTGTCTGGGTCTCTTCCGACCCTACGCGTAAAATTCAATTTCTGACGGTTAATTGACGGAAAAAAGTATTACCCTCGTCCGTCACTCATTTAACGAACTAAATCCGTACCTTAGTGTCAAATCGACACAGTGACACAAAGTAACAAGAATTTCAATGTTTTTTTTAGTCAAATTGATGAGGTTAACATTTACATGCTAGGTTTTTCGGTTATGTGTTCCGCATTGAAAAAAATAGAAGTCACACGGATTTACCTACAAAAATAACAAGAGTAAAACTTATTTCGGGAAAAGTGTGTCAAATTTACACGAGGGACGAAAGAGGTAATCTCAGATCTTTCCATTTTACTATATACGTTGATTCACGCGGACGCAATCCGTAATGAGAATCGTACAATCTAATATAAGTATTGAATTACTTATGCTCTCGGCGGAAAGGTTCGATCATTAGTTACTTGATTTACAAAGCAATTTCTTGAGTAAAATAGAAACCATTAGGAATGTCCGTCCGATGTCAGATTTCGCGTTATCATGAAAATCTGAATATCAAAAATGAGTTGGAAACAGTTTTGCTGCAGGGATTGGAAACACGCACGGTTTTCTGAAACTCGAAGCAGCGCACTGGACACATTCTTGGTATGAATCACCAGATACCGGTTACCGTCGTCGTCGACGAAGATCGCTCGGAGCGTTCGCTCCGAAAGCTGCGTCAAATTAGCTGCTTCCGGTATCGAGAAAAAATTTCCGTCGTCGCCGATGCGGTCACCGGTGGCAGACCAACACCCAATCCGATTTGCATAACTCACTATGTCGCCGGTTCTTATTTCTCGCAAAACTTACCCGTTTCGTGCGCAATGTCGCGCGCGACGATCTCACGCGGGCGCTCTCTCTGCCTCTCTCTCTCCCACCCTCCCTCTCCTTCTCTCTTACAAGTCGGATGAGTCATGGAGCGTAGTTTTACCAGCGATTTATGAATGAAAATCCACGCACGTGTCGCGTGCGCGCAGGTTGCCGTCGCGACACGCGAGATCGCTCCACATTATTATTCGCGACGCCTCGTAAACACGTCGATTATGTGGTGCCCCGTGAGACATCGGTACCGGGAAATAACTGACACGGTTTGCGCGCACCGTGTCTCACCGTCAGATGTAGCAATGATATTTTTCTTCTCGACTACGTACGCGGCATTGTTCCGTCACTGAACGCAGAACACCGGATTCGGAATTCGACGATCTCTCGTTCGTTTAGCATCTTCGTTATCTCTATTTATATCTGTACCAGTTTGCACGAGTATTATATACCTTGTACTCCTTTTAGTCAGTCTTGTTATGTAAATGTTTACCGACGCATCACTCCTCAATCCAGCTGACAGCGTAATTGTCTCGCGAGACTCGTACTTGAATTTATTTCTGTTTTAAGAGGTCCTATATTTTTTTCGTGGCCCATAGTACTCTTCAAAATTGCAGAACTTTTGGTGAGATTGTAGATTTTCAGTCAACTCCTTCCACTGCGATTTGTTTTGTTATTCTTTGTCGTTTGACTGTATACTGGGTGTTAGACTACAGGTGGGAGAAAATTCAAGGGGTAGTTCTCGATGAAAATAAAGAATAAAGAAATTGTCATTTCGGATTTTAGGCGGATTTTTAATGGTTAATAGCTAAATAACGAAGCTGAAATCACGATTTTTTATTCCTAATTTTCGACTTATATTATTGTCGGGAATCACCCCTTAAATTTTCTCCTACCTGTAGACCAACACCCTGTATATCAACACCAATGAAATAGAATGTTATTTCATATTAAAGGAACACAATTCTGACTCTATGTTATAGTACAAGGAAGGCAAAACATTCTCTACAACAATTCCTCGCTATTAGATTTCATATAAATGCACAAATGTGTCTAATAAAATCCTCATGCAATTCTGCATGTGGACCACAAGCCATGAAACGTTACGAAAGTGGTAGTACATATAACAGCTGTGTAACAGATAAAATATAGCTAATCGCTCTCGAGTCGAATCTAAAATAGGAGTCGCTAACACGGCGGCGTATATTTTGAGGAGTGAAAGCTTACCGTTAGCAAATTTGCGTCGGTCCGTTCAATTATCGTCCCGGGTCAATATTTATCCAGTCCGGATCATATCAGGTCCTTTGCGAAATCCTCTGTGTAAAAGCTGAAGATGATCTTTCCACCCGAGCAAACAATATGTTCGTTGTAAAACAATCGGCAAAGGGAAACCGAATGGAAAATATATTTCTGAGAAGACAATCGGTGCAAGGAAAAATGTGCAAGATCGTACTATAAAAGTATCGTATAAATTTCCTACTAGATTGCAGATCAAAAGAGTCGCGAAGAACTTTGTCGCGCGTTGCGAAACCGCCTTCAGCGTGCTGCGCAAAAACAGTTTCACAATGGAGATTGAGTCTCTCCCGGCAAGAAATTATTGCGATCGGCCTGCTCTAATGCCGACTAAAATACGAACTTCGAGAGCGTTATAGACGCGAGGTATATATTCCTTCTTCATCTTTTCCTTACATATACGGCTAGCTGGTAATCCGGTGTAGTCGACCTCGAAAGGAGGTCGATTCCACGGAAAGATATCTCGTGTAGGAATGACGTCAACGCGTTAACACTTTCCCCTTGAGAATGCCTCGAACCATCGTGGACCTCTGTAGGTTTACGCTTTCGTGGGATTCTACTTTTCCTTGTGACTGCGATCGATCGGCCAGGGGGTTTCCCGAGATCGATTGCGACACTCGAAAGTTCGATTTCGTAATCTTTGGAAACCTTTTTAACGAGAAATTTTCGGCAACCGACAATTCGAATTTATGGACAGTTCTGTGGGATTGAAGATCATTTGACTGAAAGTAATCAGATAATTTTCATAGACAAGCCATAGTCTTCGAAAAATTAAGTTAAAATTAAAAATAGTCTGAATTTTTAAGGTTGCGATTCTCTTGAAAAAAGTGTAGATGGTTTCTTCAACTGTTTTCTATTCGAAAGAATCCTTAGAGTTAATATACATTTTTTAACGTGTGAAAATAATCTTTATCATGGGTCGGAAATAACCCAGCGATGTCTTTTATCTGTCAGGCGTTCCGTCATTCGATGTTTAATCTCTGCTGTGCAGCGGTTGACGTATGTCGCATGCACACATTCGATGATCATGGACTACCATAGCGAACAGAAACGAAAAACTTGTCAAAATTGAAAACAATAAATATTTTTATTCAGCGATTTCATCAACGTGTCTTGATGGAAGAAGTTCGCTGCCGAAATAGACGTGTTTCTCGCGCTTATGAAAAATTTTATTCTGCCGGATCAATTAGCATTGTTCGCACGAAGATAATAGTTTATCTACCTTATCGAACGTGAGCTTCCTCGGGAATCCCCGAGCCAAGCACGCAGCTGCCGTTTATTCTTCGCGAATGGAACTCGATCAGTTTCGCTATAATAGAATCGCTCGCGTTCAAACATCGTGGCGAATGTATCTACATACCTGCGTCGATTCGATCGTTGATGATCGAGCGGTGGTCTTAATAACAAGATTGATCGACGTTGATCGTCCGTGGAGACTGTAGACCTATTCATCCGAGCAAATATTTTCATTTCATCTTCCACCTGGGACATATTTAACATTCCTCGAGCGACAGTTCGGGAGAAAATATTTCTGAAAAGCACAATCGGTTCGCCTCCGAAGAACCTCCCGCGACAGCTTGAGATTGATTTCCGGGTATCGAGGGACGTCTCTTTCTTCAGGTTTAGGTTCTTCAGGCTCACCCTCCGCATTCTTCAAAGTGTCCGTGAAGAATCAAATCCGGGACGTGTCTAAGACGGTGCTTATGATTCAAAAGAGATCTCTTTTCCTGATGGCGTGATAAACTGCTTCATCTATTCAGGATGACGCGGCTGCCCTCTATAAGAAGGGACTTTGCGTCGAGAAGGGGTCATGGAACCCAGCGGACCCTTTTGGGGACCGCTCTTACGTGGGATCAACGTGTCCAATTTCGTGAAACTATTATTCCCCGGGGGACCCGAAGTCCTCGGTCTTTGTGGGCACAAGGGACACAAAGAGACCCCTTGCTGTCTACTATCCTCGTCACAGTATCAAGTAATTCATTATAGTCTAATGCATTCGAAAGCATCGAGTCTGAGCCACCCAATTGACGTTGCTCCTTGTATTTTAAGAAGCGGAAGCTGGGTGCGCGAGGTTGGTACTGCTCTTTGAATTTTGATAGTCGTAGAACCACAGGGGTTGAATGAACCTCATTATTCAGTTTACAAATTAATTTTTTTCTGATTACAAGGCTGAGCAGGTGTGAGACAAGTTACAAGAATATTCGCCGGTCTCGTTAAGAATGTCTCTTCAAAGATAGTTTCATTAAACTTTAAATATTAATAAAACATTATTTAAGAAACATTAAATAGTTTCTAATTTTTGTTATAACTTTTTCTTAAATTTGAAAATTTAATTGAATGCTATTTAAATATTGAATTTATATTTCTCAAATATTGGATTCAAATTTACTTTATATTTTTTAAATATCTAGTTTATATTCTCTGAATGTTTAGCTTATATTTCTTGTACATGTACACGATATTCATATCCAATATTTTTCTCATATAAAGAAACGTGGCTTAAAAAATATTTTTCCAATATTTGAAAAAATATTTATCTAATATTTTTGTGCTACTAGGGTTCTCATATTCTGAAACGATTGATTTCTTTTTGTCTGTGCTGCAAAATTTGTTTCTTTGAAATGTCACATAATTTAAGCATAATTCGTAGATTTGAAATGTGAAGTGAAAAGGGGTGTAAATATTATTCTAGGATCTTTTATGCAACTATGTCTGAGAAGCGTATGAGGGTTAAAGATGAAGATGAAGTTTTTCTTCTTTCGTCAAATAATCGCGGACTTGTTAGTTTTCTCTGAACATACAGCTGAGCAGGTGTGAGCAAATTGCAAGAAAGTTTGTCTACTACAGTCAGTTTCATTAAAGATGAAGTTTTTCTTGTTTCGCAAAATAACCACGAACTTGCACGAGAACCGGCATCCTAGTAATCATCTCCTCCAGAACCAGAGCGTTCTCAGCTTTCCACTGAAAAGTTAATAGTCGCGTGTTGGGATACGGGGAAATATCCGTCGGCCATGGATCGAAATGGAGAAAGAACAGAATGAGAAGCTCTCGTGGAGTCCGCGTAGCTGCATTATGTCCGCGATTATGTAGGTATTCTCATCCGAGTGGCTGCCGAAGTGCAACCAGTCGGAAATGCCTGCGCGATTACGTCACTGGTCAGGAATTCACGGACCGTTCTTCTCTCGGAGCGTTTTCTTTTATGCCCGTGTTTTTTTACCCATTCGTTCCAACCTTCGTCCTTAACTTACAATTAGTATTCGACCATAGAGTAAGATACTAGGTGTTAGTAGATACTAGGTAGTGCAATTCGATTCCACTAAGCCACTGTTCTCCGAACGAATTGAATTCCTCCATTGGTATGTAAGGATCAATGAAGAGATTAATGAATTCGAAATTGCCCTGTAAAAGTCTAATTCCATTCTCCGAGAACTGAATGTATTCGGTAAATATACACCAAGGCATCTGAAACTGTTCAAGTGCAGTGTGTTACTCAATGTTACGAAAACAATTTCGTACTACGTCCGTTGCAAGGGTGTAGTAGGCTGTTCCGAATTCAAATGAGCCGTATTAACTCGTTCGAATCACTTATCCTTGTTTACTCGACTTTCCGAGCGCGCAGATTCGCAACGAATTCGCGCGGCGATCGTTGCAGGTTATGATCAGAGGAACCTTGCATAGTTATCGAACGATATCTCGCGTGATCGCGTGTAGTTTTTCTGCTAAATCATAGAAAATACATCGTTGCGATCCAACGATTGCGGACCACCGAGCCTAATAACAGCGTCGAGGAGCCTGACGATCAACGGCTCCTGGAATTATGCAGAGAAGCAAAGTTCCAACCGCTGGAAGATTGATTCCACGCGTCGCTATTTCGCGAAAGATCGAGGAAATAACATTCTTCAACAGCCGTGGATAATTTGTGAACACCGAGGTCCCTCGCTACCGGAGGTTGGATCTCAGCCATTGCTCTGTTTGCGCACTTCCCGAAGACGATTAATATAATTGCCATGGTTTGTACTCAAAGTAGCAATTACGTATATCAGCGAGCGCGCCCGAACGACTCGATAAATCCGAGCTAATCGATCATACTCTGTGAAAAATGGACGATTAAACACCCCGCAGTGAGCGTTTCGTAAGACCTATGATTCTACGTCGCGGAGGATCGATCGCAGGTTGAAGAAAAAGTCGAGGCTTGCCAGTTCTTTGGACGTCTGAGCCGGTTATCTTAATTCAGTAATACTTATTCGACGCAAACTTCCATCTTGGCGTACAACGTTGCTCTACTAATCACGTTGAGATCTTCAACTTTCAAGGTGTGCCCTAATCTAATCTTGACGATTCATTTTATATTTAATGTTCTTTTATCTAAACTGTTTACTAATAAAACAAGCACTACGGTTTAAATACAAAAAATACCAGCCGAAATGTGAACCATGTTTGCCTTCGGCGATCAATTTAAAAAGTGACAATACAAACACTTGCGCCGAGATACGAACCTCGTTTGAACATCGATCTCAAAGATATATGTACAACGAGGTACGAGTTCTTTCAACATTCCGCTAATTAATAGTTTGCGACGACGCTGGCCAAAAGTCAATTTCCAGAATACTCCCAGGTAAAAAATAACAGGTTATTGGGAGAGCCAGGCAGTTCCTTGAACCAACCCCATAGTTCATCGGTCTCTAAGTATAACTTAAGAAACCAAAATAAATCGAATAAATTTTGAGCAATAAAAAATTTTGGCCAGCTAGTTTAGGCAAATACAAGTCTGTGCGACGATGGAGAAACGGTCGCTTCGACGTAATTTTGTTGTCCGACGTAGTATTTTCAAGAATCACATTCCATTACGCAAATTAAGTCCGATCGTGGGGAAACGATAAAAAAACTGGCGTCGAGGAGACCGCGACGAACACCGGGCAATCTTTTCTTAGCGACTGGTAATAGAACTGACCCAGAACTTTCGAAACCGGAGTAGCCTTGGCGCGGAGATGTATGTACGTCGCGGACAAACGGGGACAGGGCCGTGACGTGGTTGGAATTTCCGAAATTACACGGGGGAAGCCCATTCGGTGTCGTTCACCTCGTTGATCATGAACCGCAGCTGATGCCGACTCTCCAACCCCTGGCTTTGTGTTCCGGCGACGACGCGCTGCTAAAAACGTCCCGGCGAAGCCACTCTGTCGTTATCTGCGTCTTTATCGGGTACTGACAGTCCAGTCCAAGTACTTTAGCCCGCGTTATAAGGCTGATGTACGGTGTCTGTGCGGGCCTCCATAAGAAACGTGCTATACGCGCCTTCTCAGGCTTGTTTGCCTACGTTTTTTCCACTCGGCACGCTGAATATGGCCGAGCAGATCGCGAAATAGAATAATTAGGCTCTAGAGAGATTTTACCGCGAGCCTCCTAACCGATCGCCTTCGAGCTACGTTCGCGTCAAGATCCTATGAAATTGCATCGCTTCTCTTAACCCTCATACGTCCCTCGTGTCCATTTCACACAGTTTTCCTCGAAATAAGTTATACTGTTCTGTTATTTTTCGGTAAATTATCCCAAAACTTTATGTAACTTTTATTTTTTTAATGTGGAACAACCGAATAATCTAAGATGTAAATGTTAACCCTTCACTACATGATTTATGGAATTGGGATGAAAAAATTTAAAACATTTTCAGAAACACATTCCTTAGTTTACACTATTCTTAGATACACTATGCAGCGAAGGCTTAAATCAATTTGACTAAAAAAAACTGAAATTCTTTTTATTTTGTGTCACTGTGCCGATTTGACACCGAGGGACGGATGAGGATTAAAAATACAGATACTGTATTCAAATTCTAATCAGCGATGCATGGAAATTATTGCGAGAATATTTCGTGCACGTTTCAGAGCAAGTAGGGTGGGAAAAAATTTTCGTGGTAACGGATTGAGGATCCATCGGTTGTCCGTCAATGTAGGGGATTCTATTGATCGAATGCACGGTATAAAGTGCAAGCGGTAAGAGTACAGTGGAGCGGGTTGAACGCTTTGATCCGTGAAACCTCTGCCTACCAGAGAAAAGACGGCGTGCGACCAACAACGGGATACTGTTCTCAATGGGAATCGTTAATCGAGTCTCGGGAAAGGCCAGACTTCAATTAAGAGCCCTAGATGCGGTCTGAAGAGGCTGCAGCGTCGGGACGGTTTAAATGGAGTCTGAAAGAGGACTAACAGAACGAAGAGGCGCGGGAGTTCGCATTTCTCACTTCGGGCTAGAGGAATCTTGCGTGGGCAGAGCAGACGAGAAACAAACCGAGTTGCAATCAACTAAACGAGACTGTTGAATATCTTATTATCCTTGAAAAATTTCTGGAAAAAAAACATTTCTCTATGTTCTCTATATGTCTGTATCGAAAAACTTGAAAATCGTTTCTATTTAACCCTCATACGTTCCTCCGGTTGAAAATTCACCCATTTACTATTTTTACATGCTATAAAATGATTGTTTCCTCTTTACCTATATTGTGAGACGATTTCTCTAAAATGTGACGTTGATAAACAAAGCTTAAAAATTGAAGCAAAAGTGGGTAAGAAAATATTATAGAATCTTTTATGCGACTATTTCTGAGGAGCGTATGAGGGTTAAATTAATGTCATTGTTTAGCAGCAAGGAGAACTCGGATTCGATGAAAGAGAGTACTCGGAAAAAAGGCTACCGGAAGCCGGTATATGTCCAGGAAATCGTTGGCACGCGCATGTCGGCGGTATTTGGAATCTTTCTCGAGAAAATTTCGAGAATCGTAGTGTCCGCGTAACGGTGTATCGGATAATGAAATTGTGGCGAAACCGTAAAGTTCGTGGAAGCAGAGTGTACGGCGCGTTTCCGACAGAAAACTGGCCAGGAATGTCTATGACGCAACGACACGTGCTCGATTTCGACTTTCCTGGTACGATGATTCCGTGACTTCTGCTATGTATCGAACTCTGTTGACTCATTCTCTTCTGGCGCCTAGCAATAGGATACTGCTATTAACAGCGAGCGTGCGACACTAACATATACAGGCTCTTTAAAGAAAAAAGTTTTTATTTCGCAATTACGAATTGTTTGCTCGGTCGTAGCAACATATACTAATTGAATAACATCGGCAGACGTTATCTCCGTTTGGGAAACGTCTAAAAATTTGTTCCGAAACATCATGCACACGAGGAAGACTTTGATCATAGCGTTTTTAGCGGGCGCATGTGTGCCAGAGATTAAGAACAGCTGAAACCCTACCGATAAGCGAACCATTGATACACGCTGCACGATTTATGTCGACTTTTTTCCTTTATTTCGTTTTCTCCTTTTTATCATTGTGTCTGGTAGAATAGAAGGAGATAAGAGACGAAAACAAAGCGACACGAGGGTCTCCTTTGTCTCGAAAACAGTAAACGTCGCGCTGTTGGTGGTCAATACTTCCGTGCTCGATAACATGGATAGATAAACTTCTTATATACGTTGTTGCATATAATTTAAAAACGATAAAAACGTTTGCAATTTGAAGTGTTACGTACTGATATTCCGAACACTATTCTGACTTGCAAGAATATGTACAAAAATTGTACATAATGTTAATTTAAGCTTCAATTTATACCTCGCACTACGACCTAGTTAATTTCGGTATTAACAGATTGATAATCAATGGCATTAATTTTATGACGATCATTCTCAAGCAAACATGTTTTTTCTATTAATCGTATTTATTGCTAATAATCTCTACCTCAGTGTCTCGATAACTAGCATGTGCTTCATACTTGCCTCACAATATTAAAAAGTTTAATTTTACCACAAAGCAAGCGAGTAATTTTTCTAAACAGCACTCCTTATAATTAACCTTACAAACGGTTTTTGAAAATTATATACCCTATTTGTTCTACAGACGAAATTCAAATAAATCTTGAGAATGATCTAAACAAAGATCGAAACGTTGATTTAACTTGATCATTTGCAAAAGTGCTTTATAGGAAGTAATAAACGATCGAACCGAGCATCAAAAACATTAACCCTCATATGTTCCTTAAAGTGAAAATTTACCCATTTACCTTTCTTCACATATTGTAAAACGATTGATTTCTTCTCGTCTGTGTTGCAAAGTCTATTTCTTTGAAATGTCACTTGATTTGAAATGTGAAGTAAGCGGTGAAATATTATTCTAGGATCTCTTTTGCATCTATGACTGATGAGCGTATGAGGGTTAACCATTCTTTATTCTCAAGCAACTCGGTTCCAAATTAAAGAATTAATTATTTCTAGATTGCTCCCAAAAAGAGTATGAAATATTTCTATACACCCAGACGCGTTCGAAAAAAAGAAAAAAGTATGCAATTGACAAAAGAGGTAAATGAGATTCGCGGGTACTGCGCGCGGAATGTCGGTTGCACTTAGAGTAGAGTTAAGTGGACCGCTCGGGACTACCGAAAATGCCACTCATGGGTTTGTTTCCGCGAACCTCTAAAAACGAGAAGTGCTCGAACTCTGTTCGGAGACATGGACCACCGACGAGAGAGAAAGAAAGAGAGGCCTGAAGAGAAGAGGAAGAAGGACAGGGTTCGAAGAGACTCGGAACAGTCCCCGCTCTCTCGGAAAGTGGCTCAAGAAGGTTTCGATGCCCGAATGAAGTCATCTCTTATCCCGGCTAATGCAACCTTCCCGCGTGTGCCTGATCTTTTTCCGTTTCCACTCTTGATGATCCCCCGTGGCGGAGGATCCTCCCTGTCCTCTCGTCCCGTCTTCCCGCGCCACTCGTCCGCAGCTCGAGTCCTCTCGAGAAAGGAGTAGTCGAGCGTTGCCGAAGATGGCCGAGCCGTTGTGCCCGAGTCTCCGGGACAGGCACAGACCATGTGGTGATAGCGCGTTGACAGAAGCACTGTCAGTGTCACTACGACTGCCGTCGAGCACGGGTCGATCCGTCGGGATCGTCTTTTCCCCTCTCCCCACACATAGTTTGTCAGTAGCCCTCGTTATCTTCCAATCGGCGTTCGCGTAATTGCAAGTGAGTTTTCCTCGGGGATAAGGATTATAGAATCGTGCCAAGGTGAGTCCAGCCTAAAAGTCATCTCCATATTTAGGATCGCGTAGCTGGATCGGTCAAAGACACAGAAGTACGACGCGACGCACGTTGCTGCTTGGACGATGTGTGGGGTGAATTAGCATGCTCGAAACGTTAGCACGTTCCGTCGATAAACGTCGCCGGGTAAACACCCAGAGGATGGAAAACAAAGTCCCGGATATTTCCATCTCTCTCTCTCCCTCTCTCTGTCTTTGTCCGTTCAGAATCGTTTGTCGCTTCAGCGTTTCTCGTTATACATTCGAAGCTGGACTAGCGCAAACATCCTGATTGTCTACCTACGATAACAGTCTAACATTAGACTTTCATTGAACATCATTGAAGAGTCCAATTTTCATCTGACGCGGCCACGCTTACGAGTAGTTTGCACCCTCGTGTACACACTCATCAGCTTACCATTTTCAATTATTCGTGGACAAAATATTTCTCATACATCCTCCAATTTCATCATAACCTCCACGTTTCTCGTCGCTATCTGACTTCGTGTAGACTCGAAGCACATTCCATCAACCACCCCTAAGCGCTGGAGATTTGTCCATCATCAACTGCTCTAAGGATTAGTTTTTCTCAACTCTCTGGCAGACACTACGTCTTCCGTAGGCTCGAAATTTTTTGTGGAACCCAGGTCTAACACGATTATTGCGTAAGACAGCCTAAGTTCGAGGTATAGACGAAGGCCCGAGGTGTTCGCTCAGCTGGAAGCGATTCTAAATGCAAGTCGATGCTGCGCGGACGGAACAGTGGCCCATTTTCGTTCCTAATAGCGTTCTTATCTTATTCCCCGGACGATAGCCGATGCCTATGCATTTTGTTTTCCTGCGATCTGTCTGTGCACTTTAGACTCGTCACAGTTGGTCTCGTACACGTGCTTCTTCCCACGTCCCTCCCTCTCTCTCTCTCTTCCTCTCTCCGAGGAACACGTAGACGTTGCGCGCTTATATACGTCAAGCAGCCGCAAATCAGCAGCGTTGCGCCGTTTCAAAACCTTGACGTCCGAGTCGATAACGTTCCAGGAAATACCCGTGCATGTTTTTTCACTTGGATTCAATTAAACAACGTTGCGCTTTGACGAACTTGAATTATCATGTTTTTCTGTGGTCAGTTTCATCATTTGGCTTTCTATTTTCGCGACGACAATTTGCACCGCGTTGGCGGTCTACGAAGTTACATTGTCATGGCCTCAGCACGATGCCAGGCTGATAGCTCGCCGCGCAAAATTACGCAATTGAAGACGCTGATATCTGTTGTAACTGGGCTGCTACATTGCCAGTCGCGACTCGTTACTTTCCTTTTCTTTCGTTTTAAGGTGTGCAGGTGTTTCGCTCAACATTTTCATTTGTTGGTTTATCGTTGACTTATCATATTCGTAACGACGACGCAGCAAATTTTTCTCTGTAGTATTACATGTAACGACACACCGACATTTATTTCCGAGTCGCCAGTAATCGCGCTGGGACGATTGTATTTTTAAAAAAGGATCAGTGACACAGTTCGATAAGCCCGAGTTTGTAGAAAGTAGTGGAAGCGTAATCTATAAACTATCAATTGTAGGTTTATCTTATCGACGTTTTATACCGCTTCCTTGCTGCAATGTTGACATTTTTGTTTCGGAGCATATGGAGGCAGTTTGTAATAATAACTAATAAAAACGTAAAATAGAGAAATATTTGACCTGTGATGCTTTGTTCGAGATTCGTGTACACAAAGGAACAAGAGTATGAATGTCAGTTGCAACTTGGTCGAGATAAAATCGTTTTACAACTACAACGATGTCGATTCGAAATTTTTCGAACAAACATATCCCGCGTTACCCGTATCGCGTAAACATTTTTCGAGGTAAGGACAATTTGTCATTCGAAATTCGTCGGCGCTTATCGCGCGAAACGCGATAGGAGGTTGAAACAATCAACTGTCGTGTCGTCCCACATTTAGGTTTATCTTTTCGATAGGAGCTAAGACACTGGCTGGCTCTGTGTCGCGTGGAAAATGGACTGGCCAGGTTACGCAATTGGTGCATGACTCGCATGACCCGTTCGCGTGCTTTCGTGAAAACCGTAGCAAACGGGGGAAAGTTGTGTGCAGTGGATCGCGCGCGGTCTGCGTATTTATCGTGTTTACATTCTTTGTTCTTTGTCCGCCGCGGCTGGTGGATCGCACTGTTTGCGCCAGATCGTGATTTCCAGTTTGTTTCAAGATACGCTATACAGCTCGGAACTCGTTCTGCGAGTGACCAACAACGCGAACTTTTAACCGGTTTTTCCATAGATCAAACTTCAAAATTGAAATCATTGCCACTCGTGTGTTGATCGATCGAGTAACACTGTTTCACACTTACGCAGTAATTCAAGTACAATTCAATAAGCCTTGTGTAGCTACACAAATACCCACATATTGCATTTCTTTCTACAATTTGTAAATATTTCTCTAAAAATATTACAAAATTTCTCTGGATCTCTATTTTTTTTAAAACATGTTAAATAAGGGTTAATTTAGTGATTATAAAATGATGGTACTTGTGAAATACGATCAATGAAGAGCACTCCTAACCCACTTATTGCATTTTTTTTACAATTTGTTAATGTTCCTCTAAAAATATTATAAAATTTCTCTGAATCTTCATTCTTTGCAAATATGTTAAACATAGAATAAGGATTAATTTAGTGATTATATTATGTTGGCACTCGCAAAATGCGAACAATGAAGGGCACTCCAAATCAGATTGCTATTAAAATGAAACGTGCACACAGCTAGGAGTACTTTTTCTACGGTTTCATATATTAAAAAAGCGTACCGATAAATTCCGCATGAATAATTCATGTACGTTGCAACCCAAATAGAAAGTTATCACGTTTCCGTGATTTCATTTCAATTTTGATTCGAGAGTTGCTCCATGAATATGTAACGATCGCTTGAACAGTACACAAAGGTGATCCCTCATCAGTCGAACAATTTCACAATCGCACAACAATCGTGATACCAACGGCGAGAGCGCGTCTTCTTCGCGCTGATCAACCCGAATCGTTGTCTCGAACGTGTGTTGTGTGACGCAATCAGAAAATCTAATTACGCTTGACTGTTTTTCTCCCTTTTTCGCGTATCGAGAACGCGGCAAAAAGCCGCACGATAACCGCTTTTTCTAACCGAGAAAAGCTTCTCCGACACCGCGCGCGCATAGTATTACTATTGTTTTCCTATCGAGAACCGCGGATGAAAAACAGCGAAGCGAGCGGAATAAATGATTACGAAATTGCGCCGGCTATTAAGTTTTCCGCTTCCAAGAGGATCGGACAAAGGAGATTATAATTCGAGGCGAGTACGGAACGGAGTTTCCTAACCTCTTTGCGGAATTAATCCCCGCTCAATATTCTCGACCCGTTTCCTCGGTCTTTCATATTTTCTTCTTGTTCATTTGTCGCTTATCCGAGGAAAAAAATCAAGGCTCTATGTTCCACCGTTTCTCAACAGAGCTAAAATCTATATAAATAAAAATTAAATGCTGTTCGTTGGCAAGCGCATCACTTGAGAACGGTTGGACCGATTTGGCTAATTTTTTTTAAATGTTGGTAATAATCCGAATATGGTGTCAGGGAAAGAAAAATGGAAAATTCCGAAAAAACTAAACGTGCTTTTTCAATCATATTTCAATACAACAAAAAAAAACGAACGTCGCAGCTTTTAATTAATATTTCAATAGGAATTTACATTATCGACGTCTGTTTGCATCATCGACATTATCAACATGCGCCAGTTAGTTTTATTTCTATTCCAACTTTTGAATTTACATTATAGAAATTTGGACAGGACAACGTCTGTCGGGTTAGCTAGTTTTAAATAAATAGTAAAATTTCCGCGGTTAAGACATTTTTATCAGGAGAGTCGCTTCTGACCTACGAACGCAGATACGTTTGCTCAGCAGTGGGGGAACCGTGTGCGAAGAAGTGGAAGGTCTATTGGGTGAGATTACTATACTTGTATCGTCGTAATGAATATGCATACATTATTCATATGTTGTAAAACTATAACAGCGAGTGTTTTCACCTGCGATCAGGGTCTCTACAGTTACTGCTTGCGATTTTGACGGTCGGCGAGACGACCTCCATGTTTTCGTCCTTCTGGCGAGGAGCGCGAGCGAAATATAGACGCGTTTCCTTTGTTATCCAAGGCTGTGCGGCTCATGTCGCCGCACGGTGGTTTACCGCACACGTATACCTCTCTATTTTTTTCTTTCTTTTTCGTTGGCTAACATGATAGTGCTCTGGGACCGCGGGTTGACGACGTAATTGCGTTATTATTTACCGCGTAACAGCGAACGGCGACGCGACGCCTGCTCGCTCGTTCCGAGGGAAACCACGTCCGCGAGTCGTAAAACACCGAGATGAAGCGTGTGCCGAGCGCGATCTCAAGGCACACACGGTCCATCGACGAGGGATTAATACGAGATTAGGAATTGGAACGCGTTCTTCGTTTTATAAGCGTGTGCGGGCCGCATTCCCGACCGCAATACGCGGTAATCGCGTCCTCGCTCGATCCTCTGAGTGAGCTCTGCCATCTGCTTCCAATGACTACCGTGTACTTCGACAAACTGCTTGGCGAACCTTTACGAACAACAGTCATTAGCACTTTCGTTTTAACAGGAGCCGATGCGTATCGTCGCTCCAAAACGTTCGGAGAGCCACGATGATCGCTGGATCTCTCGCGCGTTTCGCACTGCCTCTCCATAAATTAAGCTCGGTTTGTGGAATCTTAAAACTTCACAGAATATGCAACTTGCCCAATCGCCAGATCATGATGAATCCTCGATTAACTCCACAAAAACAAACAGATGAAACAGTGCATGTTCATTTTCAACACTTTAGCTGTAAAGGGAGGTCATTCGTGTCCGCAATTTTTTTCAAATCATTTGTCATATTAACTATTATACTATTTTAAATGTGATATTCAACGATCACGTCGTATTTTAAAAAATTTTGTCAGCGTTTTCGAAGCTGTTCTTTAAGGGATTGTAGACAGAATTAATGTAAAGGAAAGCCGTATTTATTTGTAAAAGCTGTACGGACACACGGATTCGTTTTGACAGACGTGTTTCTTGTCACGTAACTCGTTTCCATCTGATCTTCTTCTCGCGATACGGCGATCGTAATTCCCTGTAGGGATTGCAATCCCGCGGGACTAAGAATTTAGTTCTTCAATCTAACATATGCATATTTAATAAAGAAACAAATTTTACTTAATGAGATAATCATCATTAATCGTATTAGACAAAATTTATGAAAACGAAATAGAAATGAAATATAAATCTACATAAATTTAAATGAAAATAAATACTTTTGTGAACTACAATTGAAATATATATGTATATGTGATATACGTATATATGTGTGTGTGTATGTAATAATATCAAGTATATAATATAATAATCTTATATATCTTCGACAAAATATCGAAGTAGTTCATTGTGCGTGTCGTCATTCGC
The DNA here is from genome assembly GCA_028455595.1 of Lasioglossum vierecki. Taxonomy (NCBI): domain Eukaryota; kingdom Metazoa; phylum Arthropoda; class Insecta; order Hymenoptera; family Halictidae; genus Lasioglossum; species Lasioglossum vierecki. The sequence goes on along the minus strand of CM052342.1, from coordinate 1,387,518 downwards.
GAAATTTTGTTTACACGCGTGGTCCTGCAAAATTGCGGAATTTCTGTTGCAATCCCTAATTTTTTTTTGTTATTAAGGTACATGTTCATCTGAGAGCAAAACTATCGCTGACTTACTCTCGAGACTCAAATTTGACAGTGTACACGGTATTGAGAGAACTATCGGAGAGCTCCACGGAAATAAATCAATGAGCGGGAAACTGACACATAAATTGAGAGTACGCCCGAGAGCAACTGTCGACAGAAACTCTCAGATGGACATGTACCCTTACGAATTCAGTCGTATACAATGCACGCGTCAACCGTGTATTAAGGAATCTAGGTTTAGAGATCTAAAACCAGAATGCTAAGCCGTGACTCGAAACTTTGGTCTCCCGTTTGGCGCGTCTCGTTATCCGCACGTGATGACAAGATTGAAAAAGCCATTCCCGAGCAACTGATTGCGCTCGAAGCCACAATTGTCTCGTGGAAAGCCCTAATCGCTATGGAAAATAACGATAACCGTGACGATGGCTGATCGTCGCAGTTTGTTCGCGACCCGACCTTGAAGTCGCCCACCGTTACCGAGTTGAGCGCTCCGCTGATCTTGGCCTGACATTTCAATGGCCTCCGCGGGAACGGTTTTCGTGGAAAACTGGTGTCTCATGGGTTTCTCGACTCTACATATATATATCTACACGATGTTCTCCAATTCCATTAGGTCGCTGCATATGTGTTTTACTGACATGTATTTATTATTTCTTTACCGAAACCGGGCCCTAGACGTATGTCTATTGACCGGGCACCCATTTATTTTTTTTCAACAATTTTTAATGTTCCTCTAAAGTATAACAGACTTTCTCTGAATGTCCATTCTTTACTCGCTAACGCATTAATTTATAGTCTTAGAATGAGAATTTCTGCAAACAGGTTGACACTAAACCTGCTAAGCACAAAATGCGATTAAAATCTTTTAGCTTATAAAATCGACAAAGCTGTGTTTATTTAATTTTTTGCAATTTTTATTACAATATGTGCTTGGACAAATTAATTGATCGAATCAATTGCCATGTGAGCGTGATAATTACAATAATTGTAAAATGAAACATATAAAATCGATCTATTGACCGGGCACCCATTTACTTTATTTTTTTTCAACAATTGTTAATGTTTCTCTAAAGTATTACAGAATTTCTCTGAATGTCCATTCTTTACTCGCTAACACACTAATTTATAGTCTTATAATGAGAATTTCTGCAAACAGGTTGACACTAAACCTGCCAAGCACAAAATGCGATTACAGTGTTTTAGCTTATAAAATTGACAAAGCTGTGTTTATTTAATTTTTTGCAATTTTTATTACAATATGTGCTTGGACAAATTAATTGATCGAATCAATTGCCATGTGAGCTTGATAATTACAATAATTGTGAAATGAAACATATAAAATCGATCTATTGACCGGCAGTGGTAGGCTTAGCGTTAAATACGAAAGGTTTAAGAGTAAACTCTTTTTATGGTTTGTCAGATGCCATAGCAAGAAAGCTGTTGATTCCGATTTCGTAAAGAGTCGATGATTTGATTGAAGCGAGATAGTTGTGCAAAGTGGGATGCTTGTCCGCATAATTATCCGATTCAGTGATACCGACGTCTAATGCGTCCGCTCGTGGACCAAGAAACTGCGAAATACGCACGAGAGTTGAATTTAGAACGGATTCCAGAGATCGGGCTCGGTCCCATCGGAGCGGCGCTTACCTTGTACCGGTTTCGCGGTCGATCTTTGGCTCGTTACGTAAGCCGAAATTAACTACGCGGGGATCGATATCGTTGGTTGGTAATCGCAGATGCAAATTAGCTCGCCGGCGAATCGGCACAGTCTATCGCATAGGGACCAATTGTTCCCTCCACGTGTACTTTCCGCGGAATATACAGTGACTCATACATATGCTCACCTTGCGTGTAATGGTTCACCCTTTCGAGGCTGTCGCGAAGGTCGAAGGGATTACACGATGTCCGAAAATACCGGAATCTCAGACGCGAGTCTCTCAAGAAAATCTTCGACTCATCTCTGGGTCCTAATTCCTAAACATTGACTCAACATTTTTTCTAACAGGTGCCTATTAATAGTATTCTCGGTAACTGTATCAAAATGAAGTTTAATCTATCTATTACGCGATAATTTCGAAGAAGAAATTGTGTTACTCGAGATGTTGTTTCGCGATTCGGAAAAATTTGATCCGAGCTATTACTCATTGATCTTTTCGGAGACGATTAAATAACTGCAAGTTGATAAAGTGTGTTACTCAAGTTCGACGGTGGATAAAATATCCAAATCAAAGTGAAAATCTATGCGAAAATTTTGTGGCATCTTTAATTACGTCTTCTATGACAGATTATCCTTAATTCGAATAAAAAAATACTTGAATTGATGTGGTCCATAGCGATTTGTAGTATGTTTGTAGAATCAAGTTTTGGAAGGCGTAATTGCCTTAGCGTTTACGTTCGAGGATTTCTGTTGTTTTGCTTCTAAAAGCTGCGCGCGAAGCGTTGGTTGAGAGTCGCTGCTCCAGAGAAACAGTAGAGCAAGTTTAGGTATCAATTACCGAAGTGGAAACTGTTCGGTGTACCGGTAACAAAACGAATCGCTCGATGGTTCGGATTGGAGTGCGCGTGCACCTTGCATAATTCTTCGTATAATTAGTCGAACACCGGTAGAAGCGGCTCTGAGAATCGCGTTGTACGCGGATCCGTCGAACCGTCGAGAACGTCGCGTGTTTGTTGAATCTGCTGGTTTCCTGTTAATCGTACGCCCCTCGCATCGTTCTTATCATGGTTCGAGAAGTATGCTGCCAGTTCCTGGAATTCGAAATTGCCGCGCGGAAAACAGGCGGGAAGGGGACGCGCACAGATATCCGGAGAGGGTTGGCACAGCTAAATTAATACGGATAATAGCCGGCTATACTGGGAGCCAAGACCTCCGCGAATTTCGACGAAATGTTTATGCCACCGCCGATAACCGGTGTCTCTCATACACACGACCTTGCCGTCGGATCGTATTCTCTACCCCTGATACCATAATATCAGGTGCAGCGAGAAATACCTTATCTTTCGCTTTGCACAATACTAACGGACTGCTGTGTCATCCATACATGCTCGACGGAATTGTTTGTCGAAACTAAACAATCATCTTTGTAGTTAATGCTTTCGGGCTACCACATTTGATTCGCCTCTTCGTTATAACTTCTCAATTTTTATTTCATCAAATGAATCACTTGTATACAATTTTTGAAGCTGCTGGGTGGTGGTATTATTTGTCGATATTAAAAAATGATCATTGCAATGAATGCGTTCAGTGTATCATATTGGTTTAAGGACTACATTCTAACTTCTCAATTTTTATTTCATCAAATGAATCATTTGTATACAATTTTTTAAGCTGCTGGATGGCGGTATTATTTGTCGATATTAAAAAATGATTATTGTAATGAATGCGTTCAGTGTATCATATTGGTTTAGGGACTACATTCTAACTTCTCAATTTTTTATTTCATCAAATGAATCACTTGCATACAATTTTTGAAGCTGCTGGGTGGTGGTATTATTTGTCGATATTAAAAAATGATTATTGTAATGAATGCGTTCAGTGTATCATATTGGTTTAGGGACTACATTCTAACTTATCAATTTTTTATTTCATCAAATGAATCACTTGTATACAATTTTTGAAGCTGCTGGGTGGCGGTATTATTTGTCGATATTAAAAAATGATCATTGCAATGAATGCATTCAATCTTTGATTAGGTGCTACATCCTAACTGCTCAATTTTTATTTCACTTAGTAAATCACTTTGATTTTATACATTTCTCGAGTCTTCCGTGCAAAGTGTTGAAAAACATAAACTAGTACTGGCCTGAAAGTTGCTAGAAAATATTTGCAGATGTTTATCCGTCCACCCCTTTCCTTGTAACTCGTAATTGCGAGTTTGTTTAATCGGAGTGACCATGGGTTTTTTATCCGAGCCGTAGGCTGTAAACGTAAAGAGTGCAAAAAGAGGTCACAGTATTAAATCGTTGCACATACTCCATATTGTAGGATCTATAAAAAAATAATCATGTTGGAAAAGAATCGGTATCTTTCCTCGGAGAAGAATCGCCTTTTGTATTCGATTTTTTCGGCGCTCTTTTGTGATGGAAGAGCCCACGTAAATCTGTTTTTTCTTTTTTATGGCAGAGGAGGTTTATTCATGAGAGTAACATAATAAGGACAGGACGGATACGCCTCCCGGGCACCGTTGTTTGGTGTTTAAAAATTCCGCCGACACCGTCGTCTGGTAAAGCACCGGCGGATTGTTTATTGTAATCTGGCAGCCACATGTTTTCGTATCGCGACGTCGAACAGATAAGGCGGTTTTGAATGTCCATCTCGTGTTGAGCAGAGCCGCGCGAGCTGCCACCTCTGCTGGTTTGTTCTCGAGTGACGTAAAGGAGAACAGGTTTTCCATCGGCATTCCAATTACCGATGTTTTCCAGCGTGTCACGAAACTTGCGTCAAAATACTCCCTCTTCGATCATGAATCGGCTCGAGCGCACGCGAACGCTTCCGTCCGCAATAACAATTGAACTTACCAAGAGGAGCAAGATGAATATTCCGTTTCGTCGATCGTAACGAATTAATAGAAATTAGTTTGTTATCGATGCACAGGTTCGATCCAAAAGTCAAAAACAAAGCAATTTTGCAATTTATAAAATTTTCCTCAACGTTTCGATCCAAGTATGGATCATCTTCAAGAGAAATATTGAGTCTGAAAAACATTCAATGTTGTACTAAGTGTTTCATAAGATCAATAATAACCGCAAAATAATTTTTTGCCGTACTTGCTATGTATAAACTGTTTATATTAAGTATTTAAGTGTGTTATTGTGAACCGAAAACAACTTGGTTTATCTACGAAGGAACCCTTTGTTGATTATCAACAACTTGTGATAATATGTCTTTGTTGAAACATACAGACTGAGTTAACCTTCACTGTGCGTACATATATTATTATATTAGGCGTAATTACACCCCTGCGTGTTATCAGTGCAAAATATAAAGAAAAAACATTGACTGCGTAAGCATTTGTGAAATTTCATCGATTTCCATGGCGGCTATAGGTATGAGAAAATGAACAAATTTATTTGAACATATAAAAACTCTCTGTAGATAAAAATAATGTATTTAATAATTTCCATTTTTTAAAATCGTGTGTGAAATATGTCGAATAGCATTCCTAAGAGAACTTTGGAATTTTCGAATTTGGCAACTTTTCATGTACGTTTTATTAGTCTGAAATGAGTTTACAAGCCCGTACGCAGAGTACAGGTTAATACGACGGCTCCAGTTTATATGGGACAGTCGGGAGCTCGGGAAGCTCGTAAAAATTCGGAACATCGGCGACGGGAGCAACGAAGGAAGGCCACATCCTGGAAACGTTCAGATAAACAACGAAGCCCTCGAGCGTCCGTCGAGCGACGAGATTATTCAACGGACGTTTATCGCAGATCGTATGCGACGATGACTGAACGAACGTAATGGTTCTTCGAGTTTTATTTTTCATCGAAACACCGCGAAATTTTTCAAGATCGAGAAACGCCTGGCTCGTTGCTCGACTTCTGCGAAGCTAGAAGAGCTCTGTTGGCTAGTCTCCAAAAGCGACGAATCGCGGGGAAGCCGGTGTCGACGACAAACGACGCTCCACAGGTGTTTAAACTTAGAACGCGGGCTAATTAAGATCCTCCAGGCGGCCGCGCAATTGGGAATTTCACGGATGCCGGGAAAAACCACTGCTCGCGAATAAACTCGACAGACTAAGGTTCTAGTTGTCTGAACTTCGGTTTGTCGCGTTTCACGCGGTCCTCAAATAGCTGTGACTTTTGTTATTTCATTCCGCGCAATCAATGATAAATTTTTAACATCTTTATGTAAAATAAAAATCATTTCCTCCAAATACGAGCCAGACGAGCCAAGCAGACATATTTTTCTTTATTCAATGTCTTGAATAATCTGACACTAGCATATTAATATTCTTAAATGTATTTAATGCCTCTCTTCTGCTGTTTTAAATTGCACTTACTTTTATTTTTTTGCCATAAGTACATAAAATTCTAAGAATAATAACGTAAAATAAAAGTTCACTGTGCTCCGTTAGGTGTAACATCTATTTCACAGTGGATGGTATTCCATTAAAAACTATTTCTAGTAAAAATTGCATTTCCTCCAAATATAAGCAAGAGGTACCAAGCATATATATTTTTCTTTATTCGATGTCTTGAATAATGTGACAGTAACATATTAATATTCTTGCCATTTTGCATTATTTTCTTAACACATTTTTGCCATAAATGCATAGAATCCGCAGTATAATAATAACGTAAAATAAAAGTGGAGGTATTCCATTAAAAACTATTTTGAATATTGACACTGGATCAAGATACGCCTCTTGTCAAACAGTGATAAAGCGGTGATGCAATTATGAAAGGAAAGAGGATCATTATAACATACGAATGACGCAATATTTTTCAGTCGTTGAGTAAATCACCTGAAGCATGTTCCGCGGTGCTCGTACGTCGAAAATATTTGGTTCTCTTGGTGGAAGTTTATGCGTGCACGAGAGCGGAGGACATTAATCGAATTAAATTGGACCGGACTCGGGATTCCGCGTGAATCCGTGACATCCGTTAGGCGAATAATTTCTTCTGCGCAGACAACGTCCGCCGATTCGTGTTTTCGCAGCTAGTAAAGACATCGGCCCATTAGTATAAATCTCCGTCGCGGTTAAATCGGCGGGCCCGGCGTCGAGCCGTGGAACTTCTCGGACCGTTACGCGATTCCAAAAGAATGTTGCTCTCGTCGAGCTGGAACAATGGAGAAAGTTGTAAAGACAACACCCCCTTTCTTATCTGCTCGCCTGTAAACCTCATGGGTGACCGTTAAATATTCGAACGAGCGTCGAACATTTTCCATGGAGCGTAAAACGTGCCACGCGAGCACGCTTGGCCAGCAAAGTTTCAATTGGCACCGAAATCTAAATTCCAATTTTTCGCTTCGCCGACATCTGCCTTACCGACCGTGCCACCGACGGACATCAATGAAAAAACAGCTTTTGAATTAACACGGACAGCGTCAAACTCGTGCTTTCGAATTTTATTTTTAATTCGTCGACGTCATTCGTGAAGTAATTTCAGTTTCATTGAACAGATCTGAAATTGGCATGCGTTTTCGCGGCCCGTCATAATCCTCGTGCTCGTTACGCTTCGTTAAGAGTATCGAGTCACAATATTACTGATATCTCGAAGTTTATGTAAACCTGTGAGTTTGTCGATGCATTTATGTTGTAGTTAGTTTCATCTTGAAAAGTTTATTTTCACATGTAATAGCTTGGTGATGCTGAATATAATTTAATGTGAAATTATTCGGTGTCAAGTTTAACAATTGCTTCTGTTAAAGGAGTGTTTTGGTGTACGAAAAGGTGCTTGTTTACAAAACTTGCATTACAAAGAATAAATTGACTGTTCCGACGAGAACAAAATAGGCAATTTTGTGGAGCGATTGTTTGAAAGGAGGTGTACGTTGAAAAAAAAATGGCGAAAAGGTCAATGTGCGAGGAATTGAACAGGGGCGCGGAAATCTCTCCCACCTTTTTCTACTCGGTCTGTTCCTCTCTATCTGTCGCGGCTCCCGTTTTGCGGTTCTCGCTCTCGCTCTCTGTCGAGCGCACATACTCGAAATTCGAAGGTTATTTTTAGATTAAGTTTCCTCGTCGCGTATGGCCACGAAGAGCAGCGCAGCGGCGTCGAGAGATGCTCAGTGTAAGAGAGGCGTCGGTAGAGGACGCAGTGGTGACGAACTCTTTCGAACAGTGAGAAGACGAAGACAAGATCGCGCGCGAGACGGTGGAGAATCGAGAGAGGGAGATAGAAGAGAAGAGAGAAAGGGAGAACGAGACGACAGATAGCAGTGGGGAGGCGCACACCGACGTCCTGAACGATCTCTCACGAACGAACGATCGACTGAAATTACTGTTTTCATACTTCAACCCCCCCGAATCAACCCTCCTACACCCCCGCGAAACCGCCAGACTCTTCCACCACTTGTTCCGTTTATTTCCTCCGGGTCCCGTACGAGATCCTCACTCCCCAAATTCCTTTCCCTTCATTGTTTACTTTCAATCGACGACGAAACGAACACTGAACGAATAACCGACACCTCGAACTATGGCAACCACCGCCATGGATCCAGTCGACATCGCGAATATCCTCGCGCAGGAACTGCTTTATCAGCAGGTAATCTCGTATTCTCAAGTGAGCGATTCCCGGTTACTAACCCTTGGAAACCAGACACTCCTGACAACTGCAATAATCGACCTATTTTCAGAAGATCTTCTAGTTATGTTGCTCTTGTGCTGCCCTAATTGAACAGCTACCAATTTCAATTAATTATCCAAAATGGACTCGAAAGTCGTTCATCCAAGGGTTAAGCTTTTTCTTCGCGTTTTGTACCTTGTTTTACAATCGCTTCGATTTAATGGAAAAGTAAATTGAGAATGCCCTGTTTTTTGTTTACCGACGCGGCGGGCGAACGGTTCTGTCGTTGGGCAGAAGTTAGAACAGCTGCGCGATTTATTTGGAAAGCAATATGCAGTCTGCCGACTGGCGCGGTATTTTCTGCTTTCCAGCAACAAATAAATCCGAGCGTTAACTGCTCCGAGGGCCGCGGGGAAAGCGTGAACGCTAATGATTAACAGTGACAGGATTCGAAGTTGAACGACAACTAGAACGCAAGTTGTTGAAACGATTCCGCGTGATGGAGAATCACTACCGATCGTGATTTAATTGATAGGACGTACGAAACGCGAGAAAAAGAACCAGCGTGGTAATGGTCGGTTTAAATTTAGAAAGTCGACTTAGAATATCGTCGGACATGCTTCTAAATTCGATTTACTCTTGGGGAGGTGGCCGGACTTGACTGATCGCGTTTAATCGTATTGTGTCTCTCACAATGTAGCCTTCTGTTCGAAGAAAACAGTACAAAGGACTCCGAGGAGGATCGAAAGCGATCGTCGAAAATAAACACACCACTTGGCAGCCATTCGACGCGCTGTTCCATTCAATGGGCCATTAGTCGAATCGGCAAATTAACGCGCTGGCCTCGTCGATTCGATGGTGGTTCGCTCTTTACACGATTTCTCATTGAACGATACTGCACCGTGATCTTCAATTCAAGTGAACCTTTCGCTATGGGATGTTGCATGTTTCCATCACCCTTATATGTATATACAGCCTTAATCGAATTTCGTTGACATTTTAACGCTTCACATAACGAATGGAATAAACTGTTAATATTACAAGAGAATTATTCTACAACTTTGAAAACAATACTAAACATAATTATCACAATAAAATGTCAACGTCGAATTCAGTTGACATTTTAACACTTCACATAACTTTTGCATTACAACATTTAATCGGATAAACCTTTGACAAATGACACGTGTTCAACCCTTACGTAGCCAACCAAACTACATATATTATAATAAACCTTTGGTATTAAATATCTGCAAGCAAGAAAAAGATTTCAAGCAATATTTTTGACGACAATTTGGAAAGTTCGGTGAAAATTGTGAGTGGTATTAAAACGTACGTTTTGCAGTATTACAACCTATGAATTTTAGACGAAATTTTTTTTACATTTGTCCATTGCTCCTCACTTTGTGCGCCGTCAAAGACCGAACGCGAAAGATAGAATACGGGGGACACGGTGATTGTATACACACCGAGGGACTTGATGGAGAAAGTCTATCCGACGCAAGAATCCTCGTTATTGAGCCCCGTTAAACACATGCGGGAGCATTATTGCGACGCGGACCAGCGAGAATTGTGCAACACTGTGCAATGACGTTGGTTCCACCCGCTTTGGCTGAAACAAACAGATTGTATACCAGCAGTGCCCGAAAATGCCTGCCGACAGGAAAACATGGCCTGTCTGTTTACTTTCTCCGTTGCCATTTCCAACGATAATTCTAACTGGTGAAAAAATCAACGAGGATAGGAACACGTCGTAAGACTGGTATTAAATATAGATACGTAACACAACATCGAAATGGACGAAACATCAATGTTTATTTTATCAATATTTGTGTTTGCCGCACAATGGTCGATTTGCATCATCATCTTTTTAAAGAGATTTTTTAAAAGACTTAACGACAATATTTATTTATTTATTAGCCAACCCGGCAGACGTTCTTCTGTCCTTTCAATAAATTTGTACGTCGATAATGTAAATTCCTATTGAAATATTGATTAAAAGCTGCGACGTTCGTTTTTTTGTTGTATTGAAATATGATACAAAAAGCACTTTTACTTTTATCCAAATTTTTCTTACCCTAAAACCTTATTCGGACTCTTAGGAACATTTAAAAAAAGATTAACCAAATCGTTTATATAGTGTACATAATAACCAAATTTGGTTTATATAGTGTACATGATAACTTACAGAACAACACTTTTTTTTTAAATGAAGTATATAACATAATATAAAGAACAATTTGTATAAATGGTAGGCGCTAAATCATAATCTTACATTCTTAACGACAATACGTTATGTTGATTCCCGTTTGGCTTGCGCAACTGAAACGAATTAGAGTCTAAAATCTACAGGAGGTAGGCGATTAAAAAACACGACGTTAAAAGAGATGTCGCTGGTAAACAGGAAACGAGACGTGCCGCGATGCTCGTGGCGAGCATAAATAGTCGACTTGCGACCAATTAAGTGTACGATTACAATTATTTGATCGTCTTCTCTTTCGAGGCGAGACTATCTTTCTCTCTCTCTCTCTCTCTCGCTCTCTGTCTCCGTCTAGCGAGAAATCTATTTTTCGCGGTATAGGGTTACGTGCACGTGCGGTCGAGGGAGGTCTGACTGGTGGTTCCTCCCTCCCCTGCCACGGTTAGGCTCGTTTCGCAGTGTACGTATCTGAAACGGTTTTTTCCCGCGAACAGTTTTTTCGCGATCGCCGAGAAAACGCGTTTCGCTCGTTATCCGACGGCTACGCGTTTCGCAACGATTTTCTGGCTGTCGATATCGCCCTTTGTCCGCGCTATACTCGGGCCCAGGGCAGATTAAAACAGCAAACGCATTTATTTATAGCCGCGGAGAGGTTGTGTGCGTGCGCTCGAACGCACTCGTTCGAATGTCGCGAGCAGCGGGACGAAAAGAGCGAACCGACTGCATCGCGAAACGGAAAATGATGCGAGCCAACGGCGGTGGGGTTTAGGGGGAAAAAACCGCGTCCCGCGTCTGCGCGAAATTCGGGGTCTACAGCCGTGCGAACGGGGACTGCGACGACCGCAGCCTGGAAATTAATGATGCGGCGGAAAAATGAAATAGAAGGAGATAAGGGAAAGTTTAATGCACCGGTGATCGAGAACGCGCTTAGTCCTGCCCGTATCGCGCGCTATTTTTGCCGAGTGTTGCACGGACAAAACTGTTTTACGTTTGCTAGACTCTGGCGGTAAAACGTGCTTGTATTATTAGGTCGTTGGATATAAATGTCCGATTTTAGAGTGCAAATATTATGTAGCGTTTAGACCAAGATATGATGATGAATGCAACAAACGGGAGAGTAGTAGAAATGTATTTTTTTATACGTTCAATAGGTTGAAAACAATATAACAGCATTTTTAAAAACTTGCCCTGATTTTTTACTGTTTTGAATTGCACCTCGAATTTCATTGTAATTATTACTATCGCGATAGTAATTTTATTGCGAAGATCTGTTGAATTGTTCGTGCCACAAATAAAAAATGTTTGTGTGTGATAAATAAACTCCTTTATTTTTACAATATTTACAGCACGAGTCGCCGGCCGAATTAACTTTAGGCGACTAATTATTTTGCGGACAGTGAACTGTATGCATCTGATCACGGATGAATATTTTCGTGAATTAAATGTGCGGTTCGGAATCAGACGGAAAACAAATTTGTATAGTCGCGAGTTCTCCTTGGAGAAACTAAGTCCTTTACTCTCGGTATACCAAAAATAGTGTGTATGTGCGATACTTTTCGTACGACTGCCAAAATTGTTCTGACTTCTGCCCCGGGGTCCAATCTCTCTCGTCGCCTTACGCGGAGCTGTTGCCGCAAAAAGGGGAAGACCAATTTTCCTAAAAGAATCATTCTAATTCGTTAATTTTAGCCTTGAGGGAGGATCTTCCAAACAGTCCTCATCGGTGGAGGAGGAGTCCCCACCACAAGCTAATCGAGGAAAGTTAGGGAAAATGTAAACAAGCGACCCCGGAGTAGTGCAATAAAAAAAGGGGTCTAAGTGACCTTCACTCGACGGTGGTGATTATGTTATTTTGTCCCGAGTGGACAACCGATTCTTGAGCTCGACACCCGACCCCTGGAACCCTAAAAATTGTCATCGCCTGGCTGACACAATGTCTTAAGATAAAACAGATGACCCAGGACTATGCGAGTGCTCACTTTATATCCTCACGGTCCTTGAATAGGACACTGTTTTGAAGGCCGTAATAAATTCTATTTTGTTATCTGTCAACGGAAATTTTGACTCCGGCGTGACTAATAACAAACAGTGCGATTGCCGCCCGGAGTGGCAAAGTGGTAAAGAAGTGGTAAAGAAATCAAACAAGATCTCTTACCTTTGGACCCGCTTTTCCGATCGATTTCTCGTTGTCCTAAGTCGATCCGATTAAAGGAATAAATTACTATTCGATACACCTGACGGTAGCTAATCGCAGCGCCTGAAGTGAGCGATTGTGCCCCTCCACATTTTCTTCCATTCTCTTCATTATCTTCGATTTCTTCTATCGCTCGCTCCGATCGACCTTGCCGTTACTCGATAGCTTTCAGAGATCTCTAGGTTCCCAACGCTTAATCGGAATACAATCCTCGCAGCGTCGACGATCGTAGATCGTTGATCAGCGCGGTGACATCCCGCTGCCGTTAACCACCGTAGAATTTCGCTTATTTGCCCGAGAAAATGAAGAATTCTTGATTTATTAACGCGCCTCCCGCGATTCGAAAAATTGCTTCATACCCCAGCATTATGGAATGCTGCGCATACCATGCATCCTGTAGAGATTAATGATACCGGCGTGGTACGGGCGTAAGAAATGAGACGCGCGTACGTACGGCTACTTGCAGAAACCGCATGCACGCAGGCAAAGGCGTTTTTTCGTCGTCGGTCGGGGTCAATATGCACCGGCGACTTCAGCAGTCCGTCGTTACATGTTGCTCGACTCAAACCAGGCTCCTCAACTATTGCAAACGAGAAAATCCGGAGCGAAACAATGTGTACATTGCGTGAAATGTTCGTTGCATCAGCCTTAAATTAACAAGCTTTACTTACACAAGTTTACTTAGCTTGAATTACAAGTTTAAATTAACAATGCACAAGGTTTGGAACATTTGATAATGTAACACGTATCGAACTTATCTTAATCCTTCGCTGCATAGTGTATCATATCTGGTATATAATACAAATGTAGTTTGTTTTGTTACTATCTTTATAATACAAAGATTGAAATGTCGATTTAACTTGATAATTTGTAAAAGTGCACCGAAAACATTAACCATTCTTTATTAACAACAAATATGATCGATAGAAGAAACATATTTATGTTTACTTTTCTGAAAATGTTGTTTGAATTTTTTAAAATATTTTCCCCTTAAACAAAACACAAAAAGTGACCTTCTTTGAATGTTTCATCCCAATTTAAAAAATCATGCAGTGAAGGGTTAACCGAGATAGCAAAGTGTAGATTTTTCCAACAAGTATTTCTCTCGATGAATCCTTCAATTTTGTTGGTTTCACATATATGAACTTCTAGCGGATTGTCTCGGTGGTTTCACAATTAGCTTCTCTATTATTCTTTCGGAAGAGTACGATGAAAATTGAAACAACCAAGGTCGCTAAGTAGCCGTAAACCTCTCGGAATGTATAAGATATATTCCAGGAATTTAAAGTTTCGCAGGAAGCGTTTAACAAAGTCGGTTTGGCAGCTCAAGGACTCCGCAACTCTTAGCTTTCACTTTGGAATAGAAAACGAATCTCCGAGACTTTTAATAGTAGTGAAGAAGGTCGCGGGTAACTAGATAGCTTATGTGTTTTTCAAGCGAACGACCATTGTAGACTAGGACAGACGGAACAAATAAATAAAACAAGCAGAATTAAAATTTATGGTTCCGCTACCGAAACCGTCGATTTCAAACGTTTATCTCGCGCGTGGGGCTTCGAAGTGGAAGCTGAAAGCCATAGTCAGACAGGTTGGCTTCGTTCCATATGCTCCTGGATTCTCTGCATTTATGACAAAAATGAATATAGGTGATACCTAAAATTGTAGAAAGACTGAAGAACATCAACATATTATTTTCTACATAGTCAAATTATTAATAAAAGAATCAAATTGTTATCGAGCTCCTGTATCTTTCAATTGGTATATACATATTTTATTTTGCTAATAATTACTAGACTGCTGATGATCTGCATTTATGGGAAAAATGAGTGGGTGCAATTTAAAACTGTAGAAATGTTACAATAATTTCACAGTGCAAATCGATTTTTCTCAGTTTGTTTAATTGATTAAAGTAAGAATAAACAGTTTACGTAGCTCCAGTTGCTAATAATTACTAGATTGCTGATGATCTG
>CM052342.1:1359042-1372733 GCA_028455595.1 Lasioglossum vierecki | reverse complement strand
TGTATAAAATATTTAACAACTTTCCAAGTTGTTCGGAGTAAACGTTACCAAATGCTCCAACAATCCGTTGATGTTTCGTAGAAAAAGAGTTGTTGTTTATTACTAGACGGACTTGATGCATTTATGGTAAAAATGGACATGTACCATTTAAAGCAGTAAACATGTTAAATATATTTGAGGACATCAATGTATTAAAGTTAGCTTAACAGGAACACTTTTTATTTTGCATAAAGATCCGCAGTCTATTCATTACAGAGTTACTTTCTGCTTGCTATCTCCTTGCGAATCCTTCGCATAGTGGTCAAACATCTTTCACTGAATATCGTAGCGCGAGAAACAATTTTTAGGTTCAAGTGAAAAATTGTACTACATATATGTAGATGTCTGTCGAAATGGCAACCGCATTGCTCGTATAAGTGTGGTAAAACCCCAGTAGATTTATTTCTTCACACCGCTGATGACAGTATAGTTCCATTAATTGTGAAACACTACCAAAAGTGTTGTCGGTATGCAGAGTTCTCTAAATAAACGTGTTCTATCTGAACAAAAATTGTGATTACATGGAAGAAGGTTTACTTGTCCCAAAGAGACATCAATCTATACCGCGGTACCAAAATGACGCCTTTCGGAAGCCATTACTCGCTGGACCGCTAAATCGTTCGATGAAGATTTCAATTAATCATTGATAGACCGTGGATGCATTTATGGCTTATAAAAATGTTTAAAAAATACTAGAAAATAAACTTCCACAGAATCTAGTACGATTTTTATTTATGTCAGACCTACAAAGGCTACTACCACTGAACATAAAATTTTATTTAATTAAATTTTCGTAGACTTTACCTAGAAAAATTGAAAACTGCATAAACATCCGCAGTGTGGTTATTAATCGTGCACACAGATCACTTTCGATTCCCAGCGAAAAAGTATCTCGGCGGTCGACCTGTTGAAGCCACTCGACCGCTATTTTCGTATATCGAAGTAGTCGAGATTGGACGGAACGTGTAAACAAAATTCGACGATGGCCGATTACGGGGAAGGGGATAATCGTTAGGAGCGTCGCGATAATTCGTAGTAATTTTAGCGATGATGATGCCGGGCGATAATGATGCGAGTACCTTGAAACGTAACCACGCAAGAACGAATCTATATGGCTCGCGCGATAGCTTATCGGCTATTGAATCACGGATATTTTTATCGGAAGATCTGTCCGGACTAAGCTACCCACGGTATCACGACAAACCGATAACACGTGTCCTGAGACGCGCGTACCTTTCCATCTGTTCTTTGTTTCTTTCTTTCCATAGGGTTTGCACTACAAATTCACTTTCTTTTCATTTTCTTTTTTTTGCAAATCAATTTCATCCTTTTGCAAATCCAATTCAACCGTTTGCAAACAAGGTATTTTTAAGTACGTTTTTGTAAAACGAATTGAATCAAATATAAGTCAATCGTAAAGAAATTCAAATATTTGTTTAAATGTAATTACTACGACTGAGGACCTTTATGCATTTATGGCTAACGAAAATTTTCAAAAAATGCTAGAATATAAAATTCCATATAATTTAATACTATTTTTGTTTGTTTTGGATATACGACTATTCCCATTAAAAATAAAATTTCATTTCATTGCAATCTCTTCAAATTTGTCTATAAAAATTGGAAATTACATAAACAGTAGTACTCATCAGTTCATTAAATTTGGAATATATAAGAAATGTGTGTAGACACAGGTATATTCATTGTAGTCATTTGTCATTAATATATTTTAAAAGCGAAAGTACATATGTACATCTATTTATGTTTAACGTCACACAGCTCTTTTCTGTACCCTCGTATCCATTTTTCTGAGATAGTTTCAAGTATAATTACTTTTAAATATTCTTAATAGGTGAAATTGATTTGCAGAACCTATATCTTCTTCACACATACTTGTTTCCTTTCCTTTTCATTCTCTATCCGCCCCTCTCTCCCTCTCTGGTCGTCTCATTTCTTTCCTGGTTCGATCGTTGCGCAACTCCTCTCCATCGAACGAAATCGTTCATTGGAATCGACTCTCGAACGTTGCTCAACGCCGATAATACGACGAACTTCTTTTATCCTGGTAACACCGAACGAACGGGTGGTCATCTAATGCGCAGTCCGGCTCTCGAGGGTGATCGACTCGTTCCCCACAGCTGCCTGCGAAAAACCATTTGTTTCCCAACCGCTTCATGATCTCGTCGCACCTGGCCGAGCCACGTTTACACTGTTGCGCGCTCGTCGAGCCGCGTGTACACCCGTTTCTCGCGCTCTCTGTGCCACTAGTACAGATAGACAGATAGCTAGATAGTTGCAGATTATTAATGACCGGACTTGAACGGACGCCGAGTTCACTTACTTTCCATGAGTCACTCTGATGCTTCTGGGACACTCGCGGCTCCTTTTTACCACGCTCATATTAGCTTGCCGAGTTGTCGTTGGCGATGTTGTTGTTGTTGTATCCGTCAAATCTTGAAATCGAATTTTAAACCACTTCCCGAACAGCTAGAAACTTGAAACTTTAAACATAGCTCAGGACTGGACAATGCAATATTAAAACTATGCGTTTGGGAGATAAAAAAATCTAAGCAGAAATTGAAGCCGGGCCTTACTAAATACTCGGTAGTACGACCAACATTACTAAAAAGTAGAAAATAAAAATTCGATTGCTTGACCAAATTGTTTCGCTGCAAAAAGAAACAACAGAAAGAAAAAAGAAATATATAAATTTTTTTAAACCACGCTTATATTAAAATGCACTAAGAAGGAGAAAATAATTTTGTTTAGATATTATGGTGACTATAAATAAAAGCGTGGAGCGCGTCCACAAAGAATACGTTAATATAGTTTAGCGCTCCACGCTTTTATTTGTAGTCACTAATATCTAAATAAAATTATTTTCTCCTTTTTAGTGCATTATAATATAAGCGTGGTTTTCAAAAGTTTTTTTTATAAATTTCTTTTCTTTCTGCTTTTTGCTACGACAGTTTGCTAGGACAGTGATCATATTTGTATTCAACTCTGTAAAAATAGTCGTTAAAGGTTGCGAACAAATTTTTCCTTATTTAAAGGTTTACATGTCTAGGAAAGGATGCTGCACTCGTATGTCGAAAATATTACCAAGAAGTAAAAACATATATATATTTTGTTTTCATCGAAGAATCCCCCACGTTTATTTATCACAGTTTCTACTATTCTTTGCCTCCGCGAATTTTTTTATACTTTCTATTGTTATATCATATTCCAGTCTCATTCCAAAACACTCCATAATTGTGTTTCAAAGTAGGGAAAAAATTTCGTACCTGTCTATCCCATCATTTTTCTATGGGTTTCTGTTGATTCGGGTGGGTAGTTCATAATTTTTAATGAACTATTGCATTGAAGTTAATCAAAATAGTTTTTCCATATTCTTGACGTATGTTTTCAATCATTATCAATATACAGGATCATACGAAATACCAGAGGTGTCCTAAGACATGTATATTCGAGTCAAGAAATGTATTCAACCAATTCCCATGAAAACACCTTTACAATCTCAATAATTGTCAAATAAAACATCTAAACTGGTCCATATGATCCCTCAGATTAGGCTTAGTGTTAAGTACATGTAGTTGCCCAAGGTGGTACGGAACCCACCTTAATAAACTGTAAACGATTCCGTCGCGAAGTAACCTTAGCAAAACGTTGAGAGCGACGTAAAATAAATTTTTTTTAAAAGTACAAGTAGTTGCACTTTTATATGTAAAAAATCGTGGTCTGTAGTATCGATAGCTGCGACGAACGGTCACTTTAGCGGTAGGTTTAGCGTTTAAGCATGTTCAAACAAAGAAACGAAAACGACAAGTCCAAAGGATGTTGGGATTAACATAAAACTGTTGTTTGCCGTAGCAGCTGCAGAACATTGATGAAGTGCACAGTGCAGTGACGACCAACACGACGCCGACGCTGACGCCGACGACGCTCCGCAGTATCGAGCAGTTCTTGGAGCTGACCGACGAGTCAGCGTCGCACAGCCGCGAGGCCGGGTTTGTGCCGCCGCTGGTCGAACCATCGCAGCCGACCCCGGCGCAGACCCAGAACACGACGGCGCATCACATAATCACGACGAGTGCCGCCCCGGTGGCAACAAACATCACCCTCGTGGAGTCCCATCAAACGCAGCCGCAGCAGCCGGCGAGGCGCAACATGGGCGGCAGAAGGCCCACGAGAACGATCGGGATGACCCCGGAGGAGGAGGAACGCCGACAGATCCGCCGGGAGAGGAACAAAATGGCAGCAGCAAGGTGCCGCAAGCGAAGGATGGACCACACCAATGCCCTGCTAGAAGTAAGCATCTTCCGCTCTATCTCCGAAACTCGAGAGGTTTCTCTTACCCTTGCCTAACTAGAAATTTTTCATAGAATTTTTAACGAGAAGTTGTAACAAATCCAAGTTTCCATCCTGGAGGATCGATGGTTCAAATGTTATAAGTGTTTAAAGTTGAGCGATCTCCAGCGACACTGTTAAAACGCTGGCAATCGCTCAACTTTAAACAGTTGTAACTTTTGAAGCATTGATGTTTCAGGGTGAAAACTTGGATAACATTAGGAGAAAGATAAAAGTTTATGGAAGGCAAAATTTTCTGGTTACGCGAGGAAAAGTTTACTCACTCGAGACCTTGGTCCCGGTTCGCGTCACTTTGGAGATCGTTCACGCTTCGCTACCAGAATTGTCGTTCGTAAGAACGCGGTAAACAGCCTAGGCCAGCAAATTCATTAGTCAAAAGAGCCAAGTATCAGCAGTATCTACAAAGATTTAGATTTCTTTCGAGAGCCTTTCTTTACAAGAACCGTTTTCAGAAGTTCAAAGTTCAGAAGAATCAAACTAGAATTGAAGTTGAATTTAGATATAATACTTAATTGATTGAAAATTGTATTAAAATACTTTTAAATTCAAATGAAATAAATTCATTTGGAACACGCCATTCGTGGAAGAGCCGCACTCGGGCAGAGTCAAAGGAGCCGCAGTTTGCCGACCACTGGCCTAGGGGATTTTTTGTCCCGGTAGCAACTTCGTTTGTAAAAAGAAAAACTATGTCTATCTTGTTCACTCTCCTTCTCTCTATGTGCCTATCCTTGAGATACAAGGTCGGTGGTTGAAGAAACGAAGCCACTGAACAATCTCCAACAGTAGAAAAAAGCAACTTCGGTCGCTGAAAATCCTGGAAAAAAGAGAATTTAACATTTAACATATGTAGCATTGTTTTCTTTCTTATTAGGAGACTGAGGGTTTGGAACAAAAGAAACAGAGCTTGCAGGAAGAGATCCACCAACTGCAACAGGCCAAAGAGGAGCTGGAGTTCATCCTGGAAGGCCACAGAGCTGTTTGCCGACGTCATTCCGCGTCTCCTACGGACGTCAAGCCCGTAATAAAGTCAGACATTACGTCCGAGGAACAGAGTTGGGCAAAATTTATTTTAACTAACGAATAAAAAGATAACGAATAAAATTGATTTATTCAGGAATACAGTATTACAGGAATACGGGAATACAGTATTATTCGTTATTCGCAAATAACGAATGAAATTGACTGCGTAGTATGGGTTGACACGCACATGTATAGATTTCAAACAATCTTTAGCGGATCCTGGACAAACTCTAAATTGGGGCCCATTTATAAAGCTTCTAACGAAATCTTAAATAATGTCACTAAGTACAAATGACCTAATAAGTCTTTCTTTATTAAATAATTTCATAACAATGTTTCAATATTAGCAAAAGAAGATGTAATGTTGTTATTTTTTATGAAACTTTTATTAACGTATTTGGGACATGTTCTTGAATATTGTCTAATACCGAAACATTGTTGCGAAGATATTCGGAAATGGAAATTCGAAAACGAATTAATTTCAATTTTTTTCGAGGATGATATTTTATTAATCGGAGCTCTGTTATTAACGAAAATTCAAGTGACATTACTTAAGATTTCCCTATCTAAATTTTGTCTAAGACTTAATTCGGCGCTGCTCGTCAGCGATTGTTATTGCCGAACTTATTGTCGAGATAGTCTACAATGTCAACATGCACGTATAACAAATTTTTTTTATTATTATTATTTAACGTCGCTTTTTTTAATTCTTACGTGAGAATTATTGGGACCTACAATTTAGAATAAAGATTGGCTCCGAACCACCTTTGGGCACCACAGTATTTTAGATGGCACATGGAATATTTTCAGAGGTGCGCGCCCACGTATAACAAATTGATACGTTATTCGAGAACGACGGACAATACTGTATTCCTGTATTCAAATAAAGAATAACGAATAAAATCGATTTATTCGTCATTCACGACAATGAATAAATCGATTTTATTCGTTACCTTTTTATCCGTTATTTAAAATAAGTTTTGCCCAGCTCTGGTACAGGGTGCACTAAAGCTGTGCATCGACGTTGTAAGGAGCTGTTTGATCGGACGATTTAGGATCAGCGCCCGTGTAACTGTACATTTTACTGAATTTTGCCTTGAAATTCGTCCCGCAACCGTCTCCAACGCAATACTACGAAGAAGATTTCTGTGCAACTGACGTGTTTGCAAAGTCTCATCCCATTTTTAACATTTCATCCCTCCATACATATAATATATACGCATACATATATTTTACTATGTATGACATTTTTGCATGATCTTAAGCAATATTAATTTATTTATACGCGATGATCGATTGCGAGGCCGGTCGCGGACTTTTCAAAGCCGAGTTGTTTATTTTTTCTCCCTTCGAATCGCGCTCGTCGGGAATTTGCGAACCCGGCATATATGCGTATCGGCTTCGCAATCCGAAACCGCGAACGACGATCGTATAAGAAAGATTGTAACGCACCATTGATAATGCTGCAATATATTTTGATTAGATCGAACGAATGAAACGTGAAGCTGAACATGTAATTAGTCGAGAATAATATAACGACGTGTATCGATCATGCGAATCGTTACTCCTTCTAGGTGTAAGCGAGCCTCGCTGCCTTCGTGGCCGTGTGTTCCACAAAGACGACGCTCTTTTCGTGTAAATAATTTTTACGTTAGAACGACCGAATTTACATCTTTGTAAAGTTGAACTGCTAATTTCTTAATACACAAGATTTAAAAAAGAACTAAATTATGTGTGAGTGTGTTCCTTGCGTAAACCTTTTATTTCACAACTGGTCTGACAATCTCCTAATTAAATCCCGTGATCCTCTTAATCGCTTCCGCTTCGTTGATCGGATCCATTTGTTCGTAATGATCAAATTCTAAAGAAAACGTTGCGTGGCCCGATGACAGTATCCTTAGCGTTGTCGAGTAGCCTAACAGCTCGGCCAGCGGAGCAAGGCACCTGATCACCTGTGTATAGAACACGTATTCGAATAAGATTAGGTTTCCAAGGATACGAAAGCAGAAGTGGTCGTCTGTGCAGTCGCACACATTTTCTTGGCAAAGTTTCAAAGAGATCAGATTTCAAATCGATCAGAAGCTAATTATAATAAATTTCCTGAGACTGGCAAAAATATGAAATGCGGACCTTGAACTTGATTGAGCTCGTATATTTACACTGACTAAACATTTGTACGTTAATCATCGAACTTTTTCAATGCAAAAATTATTTAAGTATGTCTTCCGAATACATAGAGGTGTTTCTAACTTGCTAGAATGCCAACAAATCTTAATTACCTTGTTCTGTGCACGTATGTCGATGTTTTGTATTTCTGCCCGTCTCTTCGGGAGGTCAGCCATGACACCGGAAGAGTATTGTTCGTGTACCACGATCTCCAGCAGCATTATCGGCTCCAGCAACTGAACCGAGCTACTCTGCATCAACTAAATCAAAATATTTCTTTAATATGTCGCCGCGAACAAATTCTCACAAATTATTTTCGTATATATATCGTGTTTAGTGGCATTTTCTCGTTAAAATGACACTAAACACAATATGTTGATGAAAGTCTCATAAAAAATAATGAAAAATAAAGAAGATTTTTCTCTCGAGCTTCGCTGTCCTTTTCTACATCTGCACGGTCTTTGAACCCACAAAAAATAGTGTCCTGCTCATATCTAGGTCGCAACACAAAACCGAGAATTGACAGACTTCAAGAAGACTTTAGAAGATGTTCAATAAAAATCAACAAACTGTTGGTCACTCTGTATTAAAGAAAAATTGACTGGCGTGAAAGAAACACAGTTGCGATTGCGAATCGTTGTTCACATCGTATCTAGCCTCGGTTTTCAGCAACGAAAATATGTAAATTCCAAGGTGTAAATCCGCATTAATGTTTCGCAGTTCTGTCAAATAATTTTGAGGTTTAATGGTTGCTGGGTATGTCTCGCTACTATACAGCATCAGCGACAAGCCATTAGAGTACTGGAGGAAACATCAGTCGCAGTCGGGTCGTATTCGTAAGATCCTCGACTCGGACTTATTGGAAAATGTACGTTGCCAGCTTCTCCTAAACCCATGCGATTCTAATTAATATCAACCGGAAACGGTCAACAGGTCATTGAAGTGCAGGACTTGGAACAGTCGAACGATTATGGAACCTCTATCCTTTGTCCGCCCGATTCATCACAGTTTCTCAATATCGAATTACCGGTTCTGGTTGTCGTCATAAAAAATCTGAATTTGCACTACCGCATGCAAATCCAGGTAAAACCGCGATCTTCGACTTTCGTCGGAAATTATCGATAGATTAGCGTGAGGCATCGATCAAGTAATCTATTTCAAACAATAGTGTTAACTCGTAGATGGTGAATTTTGTCCTCAATGCAGACTGCGAGTTAGCATGATCTTTTCAGATACAAATCAATAATATTAAATATCGAATCAGTCAACCGACTCAGATTTTTGAAACTATTTTAATTTTGCTAATGGTTTTACTTTTTTAAAATCACACCTATTCATTTTTGTCGTAAATACATAAAGTCCGCTGTCTAATTATTAAATATACATATCGAACCGTAGGTAGTAGATACCCAAAACTGTCTGCATCATTTCCAATTCACCAACGCGGAATCCGAGAGGTACAACTCCAGGGGCGTAATATGTCGCGTGAGGGTGAAATTGGAAACCGGATGGAACAAATTAGAGCTGAACCTGTCGCAATTAACGCAAACCGCGTTCAACAGTGTTTATGCTGCCACGCAGAGACTGCAGATATACGGAAACTGTCGTCTTCGCAGGATCTATTTCATAGACAAACACTATGAGCATCAAGAGGTTTGCCCCGAACTTTATCATAATTTTCTCGACACTTACATGCTGAAATGGGGTATTCATTGGGTCGACAAATCAACCCAAACCAATACCAAAAGAACCAAAAGCAGAATAAGGGAGGGTAACAATCAGAAGCACTCGGCGAATTCGGCCAGCTTCGAAGGGAGCAACGATGCCAAAGGCACTAAACGGAAACTGATTGATCAGAATTTTCTAAGAAGTTTACAGGTCAAGAACGATATGTTGATCAACGATTTTTTCGACCGGCAATACGCCAAGTTACCGCGAGCGACAGAATTCAAGCAACACGCGAAGTTAAAGCGTTATGTTTTACCAACGATGGACACGTCACCCAAATACTACGACCCGAATTTGATCGCAGACGACACGTTCAAAAAGATCAACATCCTCAAAACTCTCACGAACACGTTTACACCCAATGAGGAGACACAGAAAACAGAATTGGCTACAAAATCTATACAGGAAAAATGGCAGCATAGGTACTGCCTGCGCCATGAAGAGTCGCAAAGCAGCGATTCGGTAAAACAAAACTTAAGAAGAACTATGCTGGACCATAGACCTAAGTCTATGTCGATTTTGTCAGAGACAAAGGATTCCGGAGCAAATAAAAAAGTTGCAGAAATGGTTGTTAAATAAATGGACATATTAGGTTGATCTTGAGATTTTTTTACCGTTAAACTATAAAATCTTTGACTTTCAGTCTTTCTTGGAGAAGTACAAAATTATGAACGGGCTTTGGTTTAGGCTTCTAAATTAAAATATTCCATTGAAGGGGTAGACTCGCGTTTCCAGGATTGCAAGGATGCGGAATGTATTTAGACTACTGAAAAAGCCCATCTTTCGAGAAACGAAACGAGAGTCTATCCCCTCAAGAAAATGAGATTACCTTCCTGATACACTGAGCGACAGCAGCAGTAATGATTGTCGGAGAAGTACCAGGTCTGTATTCCAACCAATGTAACTTTATTCCCATGTTTATAACTGGGTAGCTTAGTTTTGGTCCATGCAAAATAACTGATTTCACACCAGCCTTGACTGCCTTCATCATTTTCAAAGGTATGGCATCAATGTTTGCTATGTAATCCGGCGATCTATCTAACAGCAAAGGCTCGGTTCCTTGATAGTTCGGTATCAACGATATAGTCACCGTCACTGAATGTTTACTTTTCCCTATGGTGTACTCGGAACTAAACGTATCCCTAACAGCGTCTGTTATCGTCTCTCTGTAGGCAATCTGCAATGGTCCTAAATCTGCGTCAATTTTAAATTCCGATCGAATTCTTTCTTTGATAATTTCTATATGTAATTCGCCCATACCAGCGAGCACAGTTTGTCCTGTTTCGCTGTCTTGAGTTACTCTCAAGCTTGAATCTTCTCTTTCTAGCTGTTGCAGAGCAGATTCCAAAGCTGCTTGAGAAGAAACGGACGGTGCTTCTATCGAACAAAAGAAAACAGGCTCTAATATTCTCGAATTGGAAGCAAAGAAGTTCTCAACTTCTTCTGGTTCAATGTCTTTCCGTGATTCCAACTTTTTTTTGGCGCTACTAACTACTGATGCGCTGGTCGTTAACAAATCACCGGTTGTAACACTTTTCAATCCTGCTACTGCTGCAATATTACCATTATTAATACTAGATACTTCTTCGTAGTCGTCTGCGCAAGCGATGTACAATTTGGTAACTTGTTCAGAAATTTCTTTTTGAATGTTATATACTTTGGCATTTTTCTCCATGGCTCCGGTATAAATTCTGAAGAAGGTGATAGGTCCTCTCTGTTTATCGTGCACAACTTTAAATGCTCTGGCAGACAAATTTTTGTCGAAAGAACGATAGTACTTTAAATATTTGTTCTTATCTGGAGATGGAAGATACAAAAGGACACTGTCCATTAAAGGTTGCACACCCACGTTCTTATAGGAACTACCTAAGAGTACAGGTACACCTTTCATATTTATGGTAGCTCTGTACAAAGAGTCTATCAGCAATTGTGGAGCGATAGAGTCTAAAGATTCTTGTTCGATGATTACTTCTGCTAGTTTATCGTCTATATTAGACAATTTATCGGTTAAATGTCTACGCTTCTCGACTGCCATTTCCCACAAACTTTTATCTTCTTTGTTACATAGTTTTAGTCTTGAAAATTTCATACCCATATTGTCTTTGGTAAAGATCAATTTCTCTAATGTAATCAGATCCACTATGCCTTTCAAAAGCCCTTGTTCCTTGATAGGAAACTGCGTAGGCAATGCTTCTACATGCAACTTTGACTCGATAGACTTTACACTTGCGTCAAAGTTTGCATCTAGTCTATCCATTTTATTCACGTAAATAATTCTGGGTATATTATATTTGTCAGCCTGTCTATAAACTGTCAGCGTTTGTGCCTCCACACCTGCGGAACCATCAAGTATAACTACTGCTCCGTCTAACACTCTCAGAGTCTGTTCTACCTCCATGGTAAAATCAATGTGACCAGGTGTGTCAATTAGATTAATACGATGATTTTTCCATTCATACGTCACTGCTGCGGAGGTAATAGTTATACCTCGTTCACGTTCTTGATCCATGTAATCTGTTACCGTATTACCATGATGCACTTCTCCCATAGATTTAATAAGACCAGAGTAAAATAACATTCTTTCTGTAGTAGTTGTTTTACCTGAAACATCATATTGAACATTATTCTTGTGACAGATAAATCCGATATCAGGTTATATTAAAGAATATATTAAAACTTAAACGAACCGGCATCGATGTGCGCCAAAATTCCGATATTACGGATTTTTGCAACTTCATGTTCCCCGTGTTCACCTTTCACTAGTACTTTCGAATTATTCTGCGTGTATCGCTTCTGAACTTTACACCACGAAGTTGATATTAACCTACGTTTCAACATGTTTCCTAACCTGTACCGATCTATCAGCTGATGCTCAAACGCAGAACGAACAGTATATGTACGAATATGTATAATTTATGTAGAATTGATGTAATGAAAATACTGCATTTATCTATGAATTCAACGAAATATATATATTTATTGTATTTTTTTCTTATAAATTACAAGCAATATCTAGGTCTGATAGTTCTTTCATCGTAATACGTATTAAACTTCCTCCCCTTGCTCTTTTTGACAAAGTCCCACATATTTCTTGAATGAGATGTCGTTGGCATTATTCCTGAAAAAGAGGAAACGATGCAAACATGCTTTTTTAATGTTAACACAGTCGAGCTGAACAGAGTATAAACAGAAGATAAAGTGGTCAATGCGATAGAGATTCTATGTTATATGTATGTATTAAATTTATTTATCCGGGACTATTCTAATTTCTTATATTTAAACAAGTTAATTATACTTCACCTGCTCTCTGCGCCATTAAGATCATCGAAGAAATTCTTTTTTGCTGCACTCTGCAGAGACCAGTAATTCTACGTGGTAGTATAGTGCCATCGGACCTTGTAAATTGGTTAAGTATAAGAACATCCTAAAATAATGTTTGAATTGCTTAAAAGTATGAATAATTTACGATATGTTCATTTACTGAAACACGAAAATAAGATCGTACAGTGTGACAAATGTTAAGACCAGCAGAACACACGGGACAGGCACCGTTTTTAGGTTTCAGGAATCGACTGTCATTTTCATCTGGTTTTATCACTGCTTCAATTATTAAATTATTCCCTTCTTTCTTCTCGATAACTGCAAAGAAAAATTAAGTGGAATGTATACATAAAAGAATTCTGAATTATAGGTTAGAAAAATTTTCGAAACGAATATGGTTCAAGCTTACTTTCTTTCAGATAGGATGTAGCAGACAATGAAACATTCCTGTTTTGTATTGGCAACTGTAGGCTTCTCCCTACATTTTTAACAAACCTAAACAACAAATACATCTTGCCAATATACTACACAGGTATGAGAGTATATATATTTACATATTCACTTGGTTTCACTTGGTTTCACTCTAATAGGAGAACTGTTAGCACGAATTTGGTACAGTAACACAAATTAAAGATGTCACTACTGTGCAAGAGTAATTTTCAAAGTATCGTACGCCGCCCAAGTCCTTAGCCACTCGATGGCTGCAGCTAGAAATACTATAAATATTATGGCACGCCATAGTAAATATTAGCATTACGATTACAGTCCACTATTTATTCTGATTAAAAATTGAATTTGAAGTAAAGAATGTATTTCTTTTCAGATGAAACTGATGTTACAGGAGAATTCTGCATGGACAGCAAAAGCAGTGGGACTGCAATGATTATCAAGGAATTCGACGAGATTTTCGGAGAAGGAAGTGCTACACACAAAGATAAAAGGTCACGTTGTTAATAAATAAAATTATTGTACTTTCGTATTTTTTAAAATTATCTACAATTGTAAATATTCGAACAGTTGCGCCGCGAACGGCGATCTTCCGAACTACA
>CM052342.1:1348416-1358942 GCA_028455595.1 Lasioglossum vierecki | reverse complement strand
ACAGGAGCCTTATGGGAATCTCCAATCCATAGTATACAGATCAGTGGCTGGCACCAACTGGCACCTAAATTCATCAAAATGAACATGCCTTGTCTCCATAGCAATGATATATTTGTTATAAAATGGAAGGTGTATCGAATTATACATTCGTGCCACTTGCATCAAAGAATTACGTAGGAATCAATAATAAAACAACACAGAGCTTGCTTTCCAAATGGTAATTGATTCCATACTTTTTTCCAATATATATACTTAACAAATTATTCTTATTATATTACAGGGGCATACGTGGAAATTTCGTTATCCAACATTTTTCATTTAATGAACCTTTCCAACAGTATCAGAAATATCTTTTAGTAGATGTTAGTTGATTACATTATTTATAATTATTTTAAATACAATCTGTTTCATATAATGTATATAATTGCAATCCAATTACTCGTAGGCATTCTTTAAAGATAATATTATTAGGAAAGAATTAATAACAATGCAAGGAAATCATTGGGCAAAGCAAGGTAGTAAAGAGAACTATCATTTATAATAACATAGTATGTATTATATGAATACATTTTGTAATTGTTAGGTATAACATTGTCGGTTGTTGAGGTGAAACCAGTGCCTTGTTCTGTTTTAAGTATGTCCTTTTTTGACAAATTGAAAGATCCAGAAAATGGAATTGTGTATAAGACAGGGACCATTTGCAAAAGATACGATACAGAGATCGATGGTATTCTAGTTAGCGATAATCTCAGAGGAGTATGAGTTTTTCTTTATTATGTAGTTAATGTTTCATTACTTCAAATCTATTAATTTTTTTAATGCTTATAGATGTTATTAGATGAAGAATGTCCAGAATACAATTTATACACAAAAGACGAGAGAGAGGAATTTATATTTCGTATTTTTCAAATGCTGGTTCTTGGAGGAATACTGTGTCAACACGAAGATAAATTAGACCCATATTTGGATGCTACCAAAGCTATTTACAAAGATTTGATAAGGTGTTGTCATTTATTAATTGACAGTAATATTTATATTTAGCAGAAAGCCAAATTAATGATTTAATAATTTTAGAGTGGAAAAACAGAATGGCACAGATTTATCCGTTAGTACGCTAGTTCTAGAAGTAGTTGTCAAAGATAGCAAAGATCAAGCATATTTTCCATGTATGCCATCTCACATACAAAATATTGGATTCTTATTAGTATACAACAAAACTCGTGAAATTACAACATTCTTACACCAATATGGAGAATATTGTCTGTCTGGAGAAGTATAAGGTCTCGCAAACAATTATATATATTAGAAAATTGCTTTTTCAATAAAATTGCTATTTTGTACAAACATTGAAATATTTAAATTATGTATTTGTTGTAATTTAAATGCACAACACATTGTGCATTATTTACATTATTCAGTATTGGGCAAAATTCGTGTTATAACTGAGAACCAAATACTTTTTCATATAAAAACAAAAACAGAGATAGTGTTATAAAGCTTCACGAATTACGCCCTACTACATATATATATATTTACACATGTATTTAACATTTCATATTTCATCGAAAATACTTAACTGACAATTGTTAACGTAGTTTATATTTGAGGAAACGACAAGAGTACTTTTTTTATTTATTAAATCTATAGTAATAGTTTGGCTTTTTACTGAAAGATGATGGAAAAGTACATTTTTCTTTACTATAATCCTAGCTATATTAAAAAATTGATAATTTATTACTTATTATTCCTTGCAGTAACAATACTTTCTTAAATGGTATAATGAATTTTCAACACATCTTGCTTGAGATCCATACATATTGATTCTACTGACATCTGTAATCTAAAATTTAACAAAAATTATTGTACAATCTAGCACATATAACTATTAAATGTTCCATGCACAGTGATGATGATGATAATAAACTTACCTCGGTTGAAAAAGTATTTTTCCTTACATCATAATTAATGCTTACTTCAAACAATCCATCCCCTGGATTTGTTTTTACTTTCAGTTGATAAGTTTCACTGGTTGGTTTCGTTTTGGCACTAAAATCTCCTATAAAACCATCTTGATCTCCCGACTTTTGAAATTTTAATAGGCCTAGAATTGAATTTTTGATCAATATGAAGCATATATTTTATCTTTCTTTATTTTTTTCGTGGTCAAAATTCATATTCAGGGTATGAAAATTATATAAAAATTACTTTTGTATTATTTTCACTCTCCAAATATAAATGCGTAAAGTACGAGTTTACATATGTAAATTTTTACATATTCTATATTGTGTAAATCGCATTATAATCTGAGGGGATTACATATGTAAGGTGTCCCAAAAACTTTATTAAAAGGGGCGATTCCTGCAGTCATTCGAACTCTTTTTTTTTTTTCTAAATGTTCTCAGAAAAGCACAGACCATTGAGAGCATGGCAACAGTGGACGGATTCCAGTTTGGTCAATGTCACAGTGGAAAATATTTTTGCAAAGGACAAAGTTTTTTCAAACGATTTCTGGAATAACTCCTTTTAAGGAAGTGCTAGAGTTTTGGGTCACCCAGGTAACACCCATTGTAAAAATTATGATGTTTTGTAACCTTTATTGGGCAAAAGTTTAGCAGCCCATAATATTTCTTTTAACTGCAACCTTTCGCATATCTTACGATGCTCCTCTGTGTAAACGTTAAGAAACTCTATAAAATAGTTGGCTGCAGCGATTACATTAGCATCTTCAACTGAAATTTCTTGCCAAGCAAGGCAAGCACACCAATGTGGTTCTATAAATGCATCTGCACATGTTCTTTCTAACGGTATCTGCGTTATTATGTAATGGAATTACGTGATTTAGATCATTAACGAAATATCTATATAGTTATTGAGAAAATGAAAAATTACACGAGACTTACCTTATCAAATAAACTAATTGCTCTTTGATGGCGATCGCCGTCTTTTGGAGTTTCGAAATTCAATATATTTTCTAGTGTTTTGTGCACGTCAAATGGTGTGGTTAAGTATTGAGTATTATGCAAAAAATTGGCATATGCTTTTGGGTATGCTTTCTTGAACCATGGTGGGAAAACAAAGGAAAAGAATGGAAGTCTTTCTTCCTGTTTGCCCTGTAACGTGTTGCGAATTTCTGCAAATCTTTAAAGTACACGTTTGTTAGTACAATTTATTCAATATATTTCGTATAATGCATTGACGAAACACAAACCTGTGTCCATGATCACTCATTAATATTAATAATGTGTTATTCAAGTGACCATATTCGTTTAAATCTTTCACCCATGTATGTAAATCTCCATCGACTACTCCTATGTCGTTGTAGGAGTCGTGCGAAAGTTCTCCATGAAAACCAAACAAAAACTTGGGTTGATGTTCGTAGACATTGAAAATTTCTTTCATGTAATTTAACATTACCTGGAAGAATATAGTATAGTATATGTGACCCGAATATACTTCTATTCATGTATTACTATTAGAAAAGATTGTCAATTCACCATGTGCCTTGGTATGCTTCCAACACAATACTTATTGTAATATCTAAAATATGGAGCAGCAGCTAAATAGTATGTTCTCATATAGTGATCAGTAGGTTGTTCCTTGAAACCTTTTAGACGATACGTGAAGGTTCCAATATGATGCACATCTTCCATAAATCCTGTTATGTACCCCTGTTTTTTATATTCATTCCATATCATTGGATACACATTAACAAAGTATGCTTTCTGTCCCATACGCTTCCTTGTATCTGGCAATTCGAGCTCAATCTTTCCAGTAAGGATAGGAATAAGTGCTTGCGGCGTGCCATCGCCTACTATATTATAACCTTCCAGAACCAGAGCATCCAGGTCATTTTTTAAATACTGATATGTCTTTGGCAATTTGCGTATGAACGTATTGCGAGATAAAGAATCAAAACCTAACATGAGTACATTTAGTTTAAGAGCGTTGCTTGCAACGTTCTCCCATTTGCTTTTTTCTTTCATCTGAGGATCAGTCTTTACTCCAGCCATAATACTGTGCCACCTAAAAATTATTGACTATTATTTCACTACTGAAATTATCATTTAATATGTTATCGAGTTTGGTTGCATCAGCTATGACCACCGCAGGATCGTTGGAAATTTCATTGCCAGTCGGTAGGGTGTACCGCCATGGTAGTCAATGTATTAAATATGTTTTTATACGTACTCATCGCCATTTTTCGATTCACATTTGACATCGACAAAATCACTGTGTTTAAGTTCATAATAATCATTGGAATCGACAGGAGTCATAAGTAATATATTATAGTCATTTTTTCTAACAATTTCTAGAAACAGAATTGTTATTAGAATTAATGCAATGACATTGTTGAAAAGTTGATCTAACTTACCACTAAAAGAACATGTTATCGAGCCATATTTTTTCTTAGCTTTATTGTCAATTTCAAGTCTTGAGCCGCTAACTGTAACCCAATCATCAGGTTTACACGATAAAGGAGGTACGGTGTGTATAAATTTGAGGATTTCTGGATTGGACACATTTAACTGAGGTAATTTACAAGCTACTACTCCTTCTCTGGAAATATGGAAGTCCTTTATACCATTGCTCACATTTAAAACACAGATGCAATTATATATTTAAATATTTGCTGATTGGATGAAGAATTACACACCTGACATTAGGTTGCTCCGATTTCTTAATCAACTGAGATATGTGCATTCTAGAAGAAGATAAACCCCCCATTACGATTAGTCACAATAGAATGGTCTTAGCGTAAGATATGAAACATTCACTCACAATTTATCCAAGTTTGTTAAATTTTCTTCGAATAGCCATCCATTCGCACCCACTGAGAATCCATTATCATCCAATTTGAGTCGAAAAATTTGGACGACACAGAATACCAGAGTGATAAATACTGCTATTATTAAGATTCGTCGAAAATAGCATGACGTTATCCTCATTATTACTCAGTTTAACATACCTGTAAAACAATTTCAAGTTCATATCATTAGTCTCTGTGATGGGTCCGATTTGTTAATTAAATATTAAAGGTACTGATACTTATTTATATGCTACACAAATGCTTATTAATACTTTCAATGTTCATACATTAATTCTGGAAACAAGTCTAGAGAACGAGAGAAACGGTGTATCACTTCAATCAGTTGCTTGCTCCAGCCACTGTATCAATCGATATCTGAAAAGCCATAAACCACATCAGGCGATAATTTAGAAACAATCGGGTGAATAGTAGATAAACACCGTTTGGTCAAGTTTCTCTTTGAAAATTTTCTAAATATTCGTAGATGCGCGAGCAGACGTCCGCGTCTGTCAACTGCCGCCATGCAGTGAATCCTATACACCTCCTCGACTATTTAAATATTACTATTTAAATTATTTATCAAGGGCGCGCAGTGATTCAGTGGATTGGCCGCTAAAATTGGTTGAAATAGGCTGCATTAGACGATAGTGAGAGTGAAAAGACAGGGATTTTGGTGTATGAACTTGAAACCCTGCTAGGACCAAGTATCTATCATACATACATACATACAGATTTAAATTACTTATCCTCACATTGATCGTTGTTCTTATATACGTTTACTTATGTTCCGCCATTTATTCGATTCCGCCTGATCCATATTCGTACGGGTGTATGTATACGTGCTTCATATTATTTTGGCATCTTTTCGCACATGCCCGTTTAACACACGCGCAACATATAATCAATAATACACATAGTTAGTATAGAACCTTACGTAGAACCACAGGTATACTCCTCACACGGTCGAACTTCGTTTACCCTGCGCCTTATGTTCACAAACAGTTAACTTTCGGTTTCAGAAATAGGAATTCTATTTTCAATTCTCTCTGGTTTTACTGTCCAACGTCCATCGAGTGTGTTTCTTATGCATAACTTATACATAAAAACTTGTGTTTGCTGTTGATGTCCATATATATGTTACATAAGAAACCGCTATGATAACAAATCCAAATGACAAATAATGTGAGATGTGTATAATAAGACCATTTTTTTCGAGTACAACTATATATATGAGTATACGTCGGACGTGTTGAAAAATTACTGTTTTACGTAATTTTGACATAAAAATAATGAAGCCGTATTTAATTATCTTAAAATATATTGTTAAGATCATCGATTTGAACAATTTCTCACGTGACTGGTGATACAACCGAAAAGGGGCGATTTTACATAGAAAAATAATTCGAAAATGTGGAATGAAGTTTCTTCTTATGAATCTACACGTATTGAAGAAAATCGAGTAAATATATTTACCGAATAGTACTTGTGACTCGACCTAACTTACCCGTTGCTCTTACTGTGTCGATTTAGATTTGCGCCTCCGGTTTCCGGTCAACAAGCGTGACTATTGGCGAGAAGAATGTAGATAAAATAGAATGTGAATAAAGTAGTAGGATTTTTGCCTTACTTTTCAAATTTTAGGAAAAAAACTCAAAAAAGTTCAACTTTTTTCCTATTTTGTATCCAGGACTTTATATTTGTTGCATAAATGAAGGGGGGGAAGGTATCCCCGCGAGGGGCTAATAAGCTAAAGCTGCCTCGGATACTAATATTGTCTCACTGATAAGCTTTCTGTTGTTTTTGTCCTTTTTTACATTTGGCATCCTTTGTACTCTTACTATACGATCTCTGTCCCTGCTCGGAACAGGCGATAGGAGGTAGATCGCGATTTTACTGTATACATAGTGGGTGCTTTTGTACCCGGTGGTGAAAGAGACATTAGCTAGTATAATTAAGCAAAAATTTAACCAACGATTGACGACTACATTTCTACTTCAATTGTTAATCACAATTAACAATTAAACTCCTACTTTAGTAGTTAGTCGTAGTCAACATTCTTTTCGATTGTAATCGTCAATCGGATAATTGATTAATGATTAACTGCTGAAATTTCGAAATGAAGTACGGAACCAAAAGAGTATGCATCCGCAAAAAATTTAAACTCCATCTCCGCTCTCTCTCTCTCTCTCTCTCTCTCTTCTTATTACAATTAATGGATTGTAACGATCTACGATTAACTTCAACAATTGATTAGATCAGACTCCGATTTATCGATGATTTCTATTTTTAATCAACGACTGACGATTAACTTCATCAATCGATTGAATTAATCGTCGATTGTTTCAATGATTACTTGTTTAGTTGTACACAGTAATCAATCAATCTCAGTTCAATGCATAGAAACCTCGGTTACGCATAATTTGTCCAGCCTTCGGCTCGTAACTGATATGAAAAGAATAACTCATAGATTATTAGACGGTTTCAAGTTTTCGATTATTTTAATATAAAATGTCATTATTTAAATAGTACAAAACACGCATAAATCAGTCACAAAGTATGAAGAGACATACTTCCACGTCGATTTATTTCGTACTACACGCTACTTTAAATAACTACTAATAGATGATTCGTGGCGCACAGTACTCAAACAAGTTCGAGAGTCGCTGACAATGTTCTATGTTATAAATAAATAACAAATCTCCCTTAATTCTAGTACCTAAAGTCTCTCCGATCCCGTAGAAGACTGTGATCCTTTAATAGTCTTAATCAGTATAAAAATATGGTACTTACAACTACATTGCACGATTAATATTTATCACAAGGCAATGATTTGCATTGACGTGAGAAAAGAATAAATAAATCTATATGAAAATTACAGAGTGTGTCACGCACGTGTATTAGATGAGACGGATTCTACGCAACTAAATGCAGTGGTATGGCGTTCAATGTAATTTGACACAGAACTGCAACTCGAATGCACGCGGTAAAATCCGTCTAATCTATACCTACGTACTTTAGAAAATTATGAGACCACTTTCCGCGGAATATTTTCTTCGAAATGAATGAACAATATGTACAAAATAACAAAAACTATATGTACGGTTCGTGCAAACAATTCATTAAAAAACTGAAATCGAAGTGTTTACACTTTCGTAGTTCATCAGAAGAATCCGAATTAGTTTTTAAAAAAAGCTATCTCGACACCCTTTATTATTTTTGTCGATTTAGTATTCCTTTACCTCGACGACTGAAATTGCTCTAATTATAATAACTACTCCCTTTTAACCCCCGTACGCTCCTCAAAAATAGCTGCACAAAAGATACTAGGATAACAATTCACCTAGTTTTATTTTACACGTGGAACGAACACATTATGTTTCATTTGCAGCGCCACGTTTCAAAAGAAATACACCTCACGACGTAGACATGAAAGGATGAATAATTTTACAGTATGTGGAAATATTGAACGGGTGAATTTTCACTTTGAGGAACGTACGAGGGTTAAGTAAAATAAATAACTTTACAGTTTATCATCCTGCTTTCGGAGATAATTAAATAAATAAATAATATGTAATAAATTATGAAGACACGAAGTTATTTTGACGTCGGTTCGGCTTGAAATTCAAGATGCAGATGTTGAATGCATAAATCAAGAAGCGACTTACGTTTCACTGAAGATAATCTGTGAACCACTAACTCGATAGTCGGTCGTGACTGATTAAAGTGCAGTTTTGTCATTATTACACAATCTTGGCTGGCGTGTAGCGGCGTCTCCTCCAATGTATGCGACGGGATCTTAGAGACTGCAATTGAAACATAGGATTTCTGAGCCTGTTGTATAATGACACTTTGTTCGCGTGCGCACAAAAGTTTAATTGTTACCGTTGTCAACGCAGAGCGTGTCTCTCCGTTCTCGCTCACACGACTGGTAGTGTTAGGCGGATGTTCCTCGTTTCTCCTCATTATACGTTTAGGCATGTATCTGTTATACGTCAACATTAAATAGTCGGGTATCAGGCAGATAACTACAATCACAATAGCCAGCAGCCACAACGATATCGACGATAATATTTTTGGGAAAACAGTCAACATGTCTCCGTCGTACCGTCTGAAATCAGGTTGTGTTCAGGAAACGCCTTTTTAATTCACTGTTAACTTACGCGTTATCGTTTGCGCAGAAACCAATTTGCCACAGTGTAGCATTTCTCTCATAGCGCGTTATCTTAATTTACGAACGCTGTTTTACCTGTGTACGAAAGAATAGCACATCGAAAACACGATAAATGTCAGCTCTGAAAGTATCACAACTAGCACCAACGGAAACGTCCAGTACGAACTGTGTAGCAAAACCTGAAAATGATCGATCGTGAATGCTACATTCTGCATCGATTTTTATTGCACACACATACTTTTACATT
This sequence comes from Lasioglossum vierecki, assembly GCA_028455595.1. Classification (NCBI taxonomy): domain Eukaryota; kingdom Metazoa; phylum Arthropoda; class Insecta; order Hymenoptera; family Halictidae; genus Lasioglossum; species Lasioglossum vierecki. Next base: position 1,349,717 of record CM052342.1, on the reverse strand, counting down.
GGCCACTAGCGTAACCACGTGAAGAACGAACGTGCTGAATGTCCACTGATCCACCGGTGTGTTATTATATAAACTGACAGGATTAACATCTATGAAAGCTGACGTCATGAAATATATGACAGAGGCATGCCAGAAACCTGAACAGAAGTTTTATAAAATGGCATAATTCTAATGGTTATATTGGACGACGATATGCGAGAGACACCTGGGCATACTAAAGCATCTGGCAGAAGATTGTGAAGGGATAGAAAGAATAAATTTGAGTATAGAAAAGATAATAGAAAATAAAAAAGAGGGAAAGGCATTTTTAGATGTAAGATACTAGGATGGAGGGATGAGTGACACAGTAGATATACAGGGTGAGTCACCAAACGTTAGCACCTCAAATATCTTTGTTGTTTCAAAAGATATCTCCAAAAAAATTTTGTTTTTATGTAATTTTTTTGGAGATATCAAGGTCACCTTGACTTTTTTTTAAATGTAACCACCCTTTTTTAAACACCTACAATGATAGTCCCTTTCATTAGGAATTCAGTGACTATAATTAGTCCAAGGTCATTCAAGGTCAAGGACAGAAAAAAACGTGTAAAACTAAAATATGGAAGCAGCATACCTGTATTTTATAAATGTTCGAAATGATGGCCGTCTGTGTTGATACATTGTTGTAAACGAGCTCTGAAGGAATGTTGAACTCTGATAAGTGTATCCGACGTGTTATTCGTACATGCTGTGATGATACGCTGACGCATATCTTCAACTGTTGTTGGAGCATCCATGGACACGGTCTCTTTTAGCAGACCCCATAAAAAGAAATCCAGTGGATTTAAATCAGGCGAACGTGCTGGCCATGAAACTGTTCCGCCTCGTCCAATCCATCGGTTTGGATATCGAGAATCCAACGTTTCTTTTGCTACTCGTGCATAATGAGCAGGACAATCGTCATGTTGGTACCACATATCGTAGTGATTTTGTAAAGGGACATCTTCTAACAAAATTGGCAGATCTTCTTGTAAAAATTGAGCGTATTTCTGTCCCGTCATCATTCCGTTAACGAAATATGGTCCAATTACTTTGTCGTTCAAAATACCACACCACACGTTTACGCTCCATTGTCTTTGATGATCAATTTCTTGCAGCCAGTGTGGATTATCCACAGACCAATAATAGGCGTTCCGCAGATTAATTGAGCCATGATTAGTAAATGTTGCTTCGTCCGTAAACAAGATATTAGAAAAAATGAACGATTTTGAAGCAATCCCCATCGACAAAAGTTAATTCTATTTTGAAAATCATTCCCGTGC
>CM052342.1:1326834-1348316 GCA_028455595.1 Lasioglossum vierecki | reverse complement strand
CTCTGCCTTGGGCAAAGTAGAATTTCGGGGCCCCCGGGGAAAAGCGTAGAATTTGGATCCTGGTTTGTGTTCGGGGCCCCCTTTTGCTTAGAGCACCGGGCATTTGCACAAGTTGCCCATAAACCAATTGCCAATGAAACCGTTAAATAAACTCGGCAAGTACGTGCAATAAAAGAAATGTTCAAGTACCTGAATTCATATCGTAAACTTCCAACAGGTGAATTCTCGGCTTACCTTGTTCGACACAATACGATTCTTCGGGAAAACAGTTCGGCTCGGTTCGTTATCGGGGCTGATGGTTATAACTCTTTGGTCCGTGCACTTCGAAGTCCCAGAACCCTGTAAGTGCACTCTATTACAGTAATCCCTTAATTCTTGGTCAGGGGCATAGCTGCCAGACGGGGCGCTTTTTTTCGCGCATGCGCGAGTTTTGTAAGGGCGTCTCTACGTCCGAAGTTTGTGAGGCACTATTGGGGGGAAAGTAGTGGGAGACTATCCGGCTATACCCTTTTGCGAAATTAGCGGGGCGGCCAAGATACCCGATCTTCGTACTCCACTGAGGCCTTCGGAGGCTAAAATCGTCGCGCATGCGTGAAAAAAGCGCCCCGTCTGACAGCTATGGTCAGGGGGCGGTTCACCGGAGAGGAAAGGAATCGCGATCTTCCTTGCTTTTCTAGTTTATGGCTGGGTCCACTACTCCGCTCGCGCCGAGCGAGACTACAGTAGGCAGAATATTACTAGTATATTACTAGAATATTACTAGAAAAAGAAATGAAACATGTTAGCCGGATCGAGTTGTTTGTCATTATACGAGCAAAATCAAAGTTGTAAGAAGGCTCATTGTAAAGAGGAAGGTTGATTGTAGCTTGTTTCCATCATGATTTAACGAGATTATGTTTATATTTAATAATATGAGCGTCTAAAATAGGGGGAAAAATCGAGACAACCACCATCAGGTTTCCACGTATTTTTCTAATACAAAACGATTTTTTTTTACTGAAATCATGAGTGCACCTTAGAACAATCAACCCTCCTCTTTATAATGAGCCCTCACGCAGCTCCTATTATGCTGGCATAAGGACAAACATGTTTCACTTGTTTTTCTAGTAATATTCTAATAATATTCTGCCTAGCCCGTACCCCCTTAAAGGCTCTCTTGTTCTCACAATGTAATGCCAATTCAAAATGTTTTATTTTTCATTAGTTTTGTTATGAGACTTTCACTGACTTGTTTCTGACATTATTCTGATTAAAACAAGACCAAACACGATATAATTTGGCCCATATTTACTCTACATGTGAAGCATGATTTATAATTTATCATACATTGAACATATGCTATAGCATATGTTTAAAAAAAACAACTTAACATCATGAAAATATGTTCTCAAAGAATTAGACTTGAATTTTGCAAATTAACGGAGTTGCAGTCCGTAGAAGCACAACGCAACCTGCACATACAATACGCCGCATAACTGTACTTTTTACATGAATTTGGCCTTTACACTCGCTATCCTTTTCCATATCTTACAGTTACACCATAAAGTCAATGAAAAGAGAAGTAACGAAAAATAAAGCATTTTTAATTGGCATTTCCCATACGAAACTTTTACAGTTGATTAAACCACTAAATACAATTAAAATTATATCGTGTTTGGTCATGTTTTAATCAGAAAAATTTCAGAAATATGTTTTTAAAAGTCCCATGAAAAAATAATGAAAATTAAGATTTTTGAACATTCGATTCATTGTGTCCGTATAGTGGTGTTCACACCCATAGGTATACCCTAGCCGACAACAATAATCGTATGGAGTGAGTAGGCCTGGATAGGAATCGGGACGCCCCAAATTGGAAACTATTCGAATCTTTACTGTACCAAATATTGCCAATGAACTGCAAATATTTGCGGACGATACGTTGTTGAATAATCATTTCGCCAAAACTGATGTTCACACTGCCGAAGCTTTCACGTGTAAACCGGTTCTATAAAAACCGATTGTTTTACCGTTTGGCTAACACCACGAGATCGAGTGACACGCTGATAACGGACAGCGTCGGCTTACAACTGGAAGCGTCAACAGAATGAACGGTGTGACACCGGATACTCAGAGTTCGCATTAACTCTGGTTCTGATAAAAATCTAGATCTGTGAGAAGTTTTACTACAAACTTGCTTCCCAAAAAAGTATCACGTGGGTGTAAATGTGTTCAGTTCGCAGTAGGATCGGTATGCGAATCCATTGGTGCGACTTGAGGAACGTTTTGCGAACGAATTGCTTCAGCCTGAGCCAGAACAGTTTCACGTTCTTCTGGTATACTATGTAGGGGAGGTTAATCAGATCGTCTAAGCCTTGCGTGACGTGACTGATCTCCGGATCGTATTCCTCCAGGATCTCCGGTTCTTCCTCAACTTTATCCATCTGAATAACCTTGTCTTCTGATATTCAACCTCCGATTCTTCTTCCGCGCATTGCTGCGCGCAAAACTCTGTTTCGCCAAGGAAAGTTGCACCGATACGTATCGATTCACTTTTCTGAGCCGAACCGGACAATCGTCCGAAGCCTGTCGCGAACGCGATCTGTCGAATCGTCAAGTGTCATGTGGTGTCATGCCAGCATGACTCCTCGCGTCAATCAAATTCGATAGACAGTTCGAGGGGACAGCAACGATCATTTGAAATTGCCGGTGAACTGCGACGTTTACTTGAATACGGCACTTCGATCCGCCGTGCAAGCAAATGGGAACATGTACACGAACCTACGATCGAGATGTCTCGTGAATCATCTGTATCATCATTGGACGCAATTTTCCCGAAGGGAACTTCCTGGGATGTGCGACGCGCGAAAACGCCTCACGCGGTTCATACACGACGACAGCCGCAAGTACGAGAATCTGCTCAACATGAGCAACAGTCAATACTTGGATTACATGTACCAATTGTGGCGGAAGGATCCAGCGTCCGTGAGTCCCTCGTGGGATCCGTTTTTCCGGTTCGTTCTTCAAGATAGCGCAGCAAGTCCGATGACCGACGCCTCGTCGTCGTGGCGCGTATCGTCAGCGCCAGCGGTTGTGCCGTCGAATTTGATGGCTCCGCCAACAGGTGAATTGCGCGTCTGCTTACAGTAATGTCCGACTGTAAATGTTGCTGAAAGCTTAACTGTATGGGATCCCTACGGATCCCATGGAAATCACCGACACGGTTTTCACCGACACCACCCTAGTAGCACAAAAATATTAGATAAATATTTTTGTTCAAATATTGGAAAAATATTTTTTAAGCCACACTTTTTCATATGAGACAAATATTGGATCTGAATATTGTATACATGTACAAGAAATATAAATTGAATGTTTAAAAAATATAAGCTAAATATTCAGAGAATATAAACTAGATATTTGAAAAATATAAAGTAAATGTGAATCCAATATTTGAAAAAATAAATTCAATATTTAAATAACATTCAATAAAATTTTCAAATTTAATTAAAAATTTTAACAAAAATTAGAAACTATTGAGGAATTGCTTGAGGGAATATTCCATTTTATCTTCGAAAGGACCTTATTACAATTAAGAAATTTTTATATTATAATTAAAGATTTGTTTTATAATGAGAAAATAAATATTTTTTCCATAATATGAAATAAATATTATTTGTAAAGATCCATTATAAAGATCCATATATTATTTAGAAAAAAAAATATTTTTCTCGTAACATGAAATAGATATTTCCTGCATATTTAAAAAGAAATATTTGTTACTTAATATAAAATAAATATTGTATGTATATTTAAATATTTAGAAGAGATTGAATATCTTTTTAATATTATATGAATGTGTATAGAATATTTTGTGCTACTAGGGCACATTTGACCGACGACTACTTTGGCCGCCAACGAATTTAAAATCGTTGTCGGTCAAATCTGGAGTTGGTGAAATGTTGTCAGTGAAAACCGTGTCGGGGAAACTTGTGTCGGTGATTTTCATGGAACCGATCTCTACATTCCCCCATTCCACTGGGGAACATACCTCGCGAGGGGCCAAGAAGCTCGAGCTATGTAAACATGTCGGTGTGAACTACTAATCCAATTACAAAACTTCTTTATTTTTCATTATTTTTGATGAGGCTCTCACCGACTTATTTGTCGGATTTTTCGAATAAACCTGATACCAAACACAGTATAATTCCGATGATATTTACTTATGTGATTAACAATGAATGATTCGGATGAATTTCAATGGAATGCTGAAGACTAGAATTCATTAGAAAAATGCCACGAATATGTTAAGTAGTTTGTTACTGGATCAGTTATGTTTACACTTCTCGACGACCTGTTCTACGTTCGGCACGGTCTTTAACCCTCATACGCTTCTCAAAAATAGCTGCATAAAAGAGACTAGGATAACAATTCACCCATTTTTATTTTATACATTAAATTAACATATTATGTTCCATTTATAGGGTCACATTTTAAAGAAATACATCCCACGACGTAAATATAAAAGGATGAATAATTTTACAGTATGTGAAAATATCGAATCGGGTGAATTTTCACCCTGAGGAACGTATGAAGTTTAAAGCCACAAAAATAGTGCCCTGCTCATGTCTAGATCCTAACACAGAACCGAGAAATGACTTACAGTCGGATATTACTGTAACTTGTTTGTACGTTCGTAACGATGTCGGCCAATCCAGTCGTTCTCCACTGCTTTGTCCCTAGCGCCCGGATTTCCTCAACAAAGCGCGAGAACGAAATCGGACAGCGAATTACAGGGCGAGAGTTTCATTAGCGGAGCCTTGGACATTAATGCAACGATCAGAGCATACCAAGTATTTATGGATTCGGTTGTCTTCCTTGTGGAAGGGTTCTTCGCTTTAGCTAGAGCGGCTAAAGCGTACGTAATTGTTTAATTTAAGACACGTGGTCATCTGATCGCCGACGTCGATCCTCTCCGCATACAAAACCCGGAGTCCTACAAGCTGCAGGGCACGCCCAATTTGCCACCAGCTATTGTCGTCAGACAACATTTGAAGGGCATGACTGACGCCGACATGGATAAAGAGTTTCCCTTAGCGTCCTTCACTGTGATCGGTGGTCCTAGACGGAGTCTCACGTTGCGAGAAATACTGACCAGATTGAATCAAGTTTACTGCGGACACTTGGGTCTCGAGTATACTTACATTCACGATCTCGCGGTGGTAGGTGTCGGGACTATTTAATCATTGCACTTAATTTTAGCGTTAATGCAAATATTTTCCGTATTGAAAGTGTGAACAATTACTAGACAGTGGGTTTTTATGCAAGATGAAATTGTTTTACGTGATTTGCAACGAACTGGAGTGAAATAGAAATTTATTTTCTTTCTTAATATACAGGGTGGGTTGCCACATTTTGCCATCTAGATTTACGTCATTATTATTACGCATAGCAAACAATATTTCAGATGAAGTTGAATGGTTTTGAGAAGGGCACATTCTGATGGCACATTTTTTATAGGTGGACGTGTAAAGCACATATGAAGGTCATTAATGTTTTTATAAATGGAATTATATATTTTTTATTGCATCAGCTGATGCTCCTTCATATTCTTTACAAAAAAGTATTAATCTATTTTTGTAAAAAAATCATTAGTTTAGGAAATATTTTAATTATAATTTGTTAGGAAATCTTGCTCTTCTATTACATTATCGCATTGAATTCATATTATTGGCCAGAGAGTCCAGATATCGTAATAAATATATTTTTGTAATCATTTTTTTAATTAATTTCGTTAAATTTTGTTGTCTAAAAATAAAATCTCTATCTCTATCTGAGACCACCTTGGCGATTGGAAATTAATTGCGTTAATATAATCAACCAAGAATTGTTATTAAACGTGAACAAAGTCGCGAGTACAGCAAGTAAATGTATAAAATCCGTTGTGTAATAATTATACTCGATGTGTTCGATCGAATAATTTTTGCCAGGTGTAGGATATTATGAGAAAATCGATTTTTAAAGATAGATGAAGAATCGTGTCGCCCAAACATGACCAACGGGGCTGTCAATGTACTAAACAGTTATTTGCGAATTTTCAAATAATTGTTATCTAGTTGGACTGGGTGAGGGATAAATTCGAAGTACCGGGTGCTTGGGAGCTTCCAGCAGAACACAGAAAGTTCAGTTGGTTGAATCTCATGAGAGCGGTGACGTTCGAAGGCTTTTTGGCAAAGAAGTATCCTACGGAGAAGAGGTTCGGTCTCGAAGGTTGCGAATCTTTCATCCCATCGATGGTGGAGTGTATAGAAACGTTGGCGGAAAAGGGTAAATTATAGAGAACGTGGAAAGTATGATGTGCGTCGCAAAGTGTATAATGAAATGAATTTATAAGTAGATGTAGAAATTAACAAAACTTCAACTTTAAATTTTTTCAACATCATTTACAACAACAATTAGCTATTTTTGTGAATACTAAACGCTGGTTCGAATTTCAATCTTCAGGTTCAAGAACCACGTTAGCTATTAAAATGTTTTAATACGAGGAAAAGAAAGGAGGTCTGTCTTCTATTACTGATCTGTCACCATTCAGCATAATACGTTTCTCAAATTGCCTTCGAACATCCTGTGTATAAGGCAGGGCCCGCTAGATAGCCTTACTGATGAGTCCTCTTTCGTCTAAGACGAAACGCCTCCTTTCTTTTCCTCGTATTAAAACATTTTAATAGCTAACGTAGTTTTTGAACCTGAAGATTCAAATCCGAATCCAGCGTTTAGTATTCACAAAAATAGCTAATTGTTGTTTTAAATGATCGAACCTTTGCGCCGCGAATAAAAATTTGTAATATCCTGAAGATAAATTACGATGGATAACCAATTAATTAATTATTGAACTTTAAATAATTGACATTTGCTAACGCTGATCGCTTCGATATATAAAATAGGTGAAACTTATTTTTCGTTTCCGAGATGCAATAATTTAAATTTAATGAAACTCGTAGGTGTAGAATCCGTGGTGATAGGTATGGCTCATCGTGGTCGTTTGAATACTCTGATCAACGTCTGCTCGAAACCACTGCACCAATTGGTTACTCAATTCAACCCGATTCCTCTGGAAGGTTTCGGTTCAGGCGATGTCAAGTACCACTTGGGTATGCACGCGGAAAAAATATTGGAAAGGTGAGATTTTTCATTGCCCGTGTTCGCAGTATTCTTTTTTAAACATTAGCACTGGTTCCTCACAGAACCAAGAAAAAAATTATGATCGCCGTAATGGCGAATCCTTCGCATTTGGAGGCAATCGATCCTGTAGTGGTTGGTCGCGTCCGAGCTGAACAAGTTGAGAAGAATGACGCGCGACGTATGTATACCATGTACCATTGCAAATGCTTTCGCTGTTACTTTCGCGACGTATTCCATCAATTATGTTTTCATGTACACTATTTACATAAAAAATGCAATTCGAGTGAACCTAAGAAAGCAATTTCTATTTGTCTTCTGTTTCTTGCAATAGATGGGAACAATTTTTATTTTTCACACTTCTTGCATCACTTCGTAATATAGTATTTTATCCACATAAGTCCCCAGCACGGGTCTGCCGAGGGACATTTATGCTGCAAGGACAGTATTCTTTGACTTTTGCCGAATGTAGAGAAGGACAGCCGAGCTCGAGAGGCTTCTCGGTCGCCGAGAAATGTAAACATAGCTAATCCAAATCTCCAATTTCTTTATTGTTCATTATTTTTTTATAGAACTTGATAAAAATCATATCATATATGGTATAATTCCGATGGTATTTACTTGTGTAATAGATAATTAAAGTTTCGAGCACGAAGAAGGATAGCGTATGGGAAAGAAAGAGACGCAGAGAGTGGCCAGTTGCCGGCATATTTCAAAAACTCGCGGGCGACTGTCCTTCCTTGCGCTTGAAATTCTAATTGTCTATTACACAAGTAAATATCATCGGAATTATATCATATTTGGTATGATTTGGTATGATGATATTTGATATTTTATTAGAAAATTGCCACAAATATGGCCATCGAAGTACCATAAAAAAATAATGGAAAATAGAGAAGTTGGAAATTCTGATTAGGCAAGCTCACCGATATATCCAAGCCGCATGGTGTCATATTTCTCGGCGACCAAGGCCTCTTGATAGATTTCGGACATTTACAGGTCAGACTTTTGGGACATTTATGGATAAAATACTGTACATGTATACTAAATTGTATTTAAAAATTGTCTGACAGACGTCTTCATTTTTAATTTCTGTAAAAACAACAAGATAGAGTGTTGAAGTAGTAAAGTAGAATTGTTAATAGTAATAAATATGTTGAGCGTTATTGAAACTTCGTTATTGAAACCGCGACTGTTTCCAGTTGGTAAGAAGTCGGTGGCTATTTTGGTGCATGGCGATGCCGCTTTCTCGGGGCAAGGTGTCGTCTACGAAACCATGCATCTGACTGACCTACCCGAATATACAACCGGCGGGGTTCTCCACGTTGTTATTAATAATCAGGTAACACTATTAACCACTTCGCGAGAGAGCGTGTAACAGAGTTGGCCCATGGGACATGCTTGTTTGTCGCTTTATAGATTGGTTTTACCACTGATCCGCGCTACTCCCGATCCAGTGTACACTGCACCGATGTCGCCCGCGTTATTAACGCGCCCATATTCCATGTGCACGGTGATGATCCTGACTTGGTGACTTACTGCAGCAAAGTTGCTAGCGAGTACAGGTATGTTGCGATTTGTATTATCTGCAGCCACTTACTCGGACAGTGGTGCACTCAGGATTTAATCATGGGGGTGCAAGTTGAACAGAATGTCCTTACTTTTTGCAAAACTATCTGTTAATATCTGTTAAGTCAGGGCTATTATTACTCAATTTCACGCGGGGCCCGTAGCATTTGCTACTTTTGCTATACAGGGTGTCCCAAAATTCCCCTAAAATCCGGACATGGTAGGTTCCTTGGGTCATATAAAAATGGCTTCCACGAACAAAAAAAAGTTTGTGCTCTGATTGTCCTCGTTTTTTTGTTAATAACTTCTAAACAAAGCCGCGGAAGGCATTTTCATACAGGAAAATGTGGCTTCAAATGACCCAAAGAAGCTTCCATTTCCGGGTTTTAGGGGAATTTTCGGGACACCCTGTATAGCTAATTCGGACCTGTATATTAGAAGCAGCTGTGCTACGGTTCAACTAATTTTCCAGTGTTCTATTTTCTTCTTCTTAGAAGGGGACAAGGACCTCCTAACTCTTGGAAAAGGAAAATGATATAATAGTTCTTCTGTTTTTCAGAGCCGAATTCCACAATGACGTAGTGATAGACGTGGTGGGTTACCGAAGATTTGGTCACAACGAGTTGGACGAGCCAATGCTGACTCAGCCGTTGATGTACAAACGAATCAAGGAACATCCGAACGTGTTGACCATTTACTCGGACAAGTTGTTCAAAGAGGGAGTGATCACCGAAGCGTACGCCCAAGAAGTGAGTTCTGAAGAACACGAGATGATCGAATTTCTTTTCTGTGGGTGCCACCAGATTCTGCAGAATCAATCGTTCACGGTTTCACAGGAGATACAGAAGTTCTGGGATCAGTGCGAAGCGGAGTACAGCAAGGCGCAGAAGACCGACTCGATGAATATGAGCGACTGGCACGATATACCGTGGACCGAGTTTTTCGCGAACCAAAGTCCAAAGATCGGCATTCCACCGACCGGAATTGACCCGGAAACAATGAAGGCAATCTGCAAACACATATCCACACCTCCGACGGACATTGATCCACATCCTCAAGTGAGGTTTCGATCATAACAACAGTGATTTCTCCATCTCGATAGAATCGATGTTACATTCGAGAAAGAGATGCTAATGTCATTTAACCGTTCACTGCATGATTTTTTTTTAATTGGGATGAAAGAATGAAAAGAAGGTCAGTTTCTTGTGTTTTTTAAGGGAAAAATATTTTAAAAAGTTAAGAAAAACATTTTCACAAAAAATAAACATAATTTAGAATAGTAAGAAAGTACATTCTTAGTTTACTATATACCAGATTTGTTAACTGTATCAGATATGATACACTATGCAACGAAGGGTTAACATTCTTAAAGGTGTTTACTATGAATCTAGAACAGGGGTTGGCAAACTTTTCTTGGGAAGGGCCAGATCGTAAAATTTTTAGGCCTGGTGGACCTGGTGGGCCTGGTGGGCCATAGAGCAACAAAAAACCAAGGGTTCCAAATATTTTTTAATAGATAATGATATTTTTACTAGAGCTCGGACTTTTACCCGGGTATTTCATAAGATAGCCGAGTATCCGGGTACCCAGGTATCTCATAAGACATAAGTCATAAATGATTTTGTGCAATTTAAAACAATAATGAAATTAAAAGAACATTGATATAGTAATTTAAATTTATTAAAATCGTTCAAGAGAATAAGTAATCGTAATATATCGTCTGCTTTTTCCTGTTAATACAAACGATTTGTATTTTGCATAGAGATCCGCAATGCATTCATGAGATACCCGGGCACTCGGGTAATTTTTGTTTACACGAATACCCGGGTAATGTTGTTTACCCGGGTATCTCATAAGTCACAGCTCTAATTTTTAAATAAGTTTTTTATTTCACGTAATGTTCAATTTAAAACAGACGTTGGGACGTAGTTTGCCGACCCCTGATCTAGAGCAGTGCTTCCCAAACCGTGTGACGCGAAGTAATTAAAATTATATTAAAAATGAGTAATATATGAAATAATGTTCTCAATATAAATCATTAAAATAATTAGCTACTAAAATATATGCTAATATGTATATAATAAGTGCGCCGCGAGTAGGAAAGTTTGGGAATCACTGACCTAGCGAATAAGAGCTGTTGCGAATGCATAAAATGTATTACTATCATAGCAAAGGAGTCACGAAGTTCTGCGTGTGCAGAAGCAATGGCAAAGAACATGTCGCATAAATTCCCGTGCAGGTACTAAGGGTAATGGACAAGAGAGCACAGCTAATGGAGTCACGTAGAGCAGACTGGGCGATGGGCGAGTGTCTCGCGTTTCTCAGTTTGCTCAAAGAAGGTCATCACGTGAGACTGTCCGGCGAGGATGTCGAACGAGGCACATTCTCCCATCGCATACACATAATCCATGACCAGAACAAGGACAAGGTTTATAAAAATCTTCTGCACAACGTATTTCCTGGACAAGCATTGTACACCGTCTCGAACTCATCTTTGTCCGAGTACGGCGTTGCGGGTGAGTCCCACAAATGAAATGGCATCCTAACGAGAAACACGGCGAATTACTGTTGATCACGAATACAGGATTCGAGTTGGGTTACTCGGCCTACAATCACAACACTCTAACGATCTGGGAAGGCCAGTTCGGGGATTTCGCGAACACGTGTCAGGTAATCTTGTTTCGTCAAATCGAAATTCTTCGAATACCGTTCGTTATTGCTTACAATTAAATACGCTTACACTTTATACGATGGAAATCCAAATTGTTTGGCTGTCTAGGCCAGGGGTCGCAACCTTTTGAGTCGGAAGAGACAAAAACTACAATTTACCTTTCTTTTCTTGCCAACAATAAATAGTACTCGCATAAATAAAGTTTTTTGATAAAAAAAACTAATCTATTTATTCATATGTAAGTAGTGTTTTTCACAACAAATTAGATAATATAGAAATATGGCATTATTAGATAATTACTTATTATATAATTACTTATTATTTAAGTAAAAATTAAAACAATTAAATATTTATTTACAACATTAACTTGTAATTCAATAACAAATAATTGAGCAAACAAATTCAATGGGAGCGATGGCTTTGCATGGTTATTCAAGTAGAAAATTTAAATTTTACTAAACAATGTAACTTCTACTTAAAATAAAAAAAACAATAACATACATTTGAGCAAACAAATTCAATGGGAGCATTGGCTTTGCATGGTTTTAGAAAGTTTGGATTTTGGCTCATAACTTGTTGTTTTAAGAAGGATTTTTAAATGTTTTTTTTAATAAAATAATATTTGCGTATGGAACTAAAGAGCCGCAGCTTCACATCCAAAGAGCCGCAGGTTGCTGACCCCTGGTCTAGTCCGTTTGATACTGTCACGAAAATGGTGGTATCGATTTAAATTACGTTGTGCTGCGTGGGTATATGTGTATGCAGGTCACCCTGGACACGCTCCTCTGTTCCGGACAATCGAAATGGGGTAGACAGGTAGGATTGGTTCTTCTTCTACCGCACGGAATGGAAGGTCAAGGCCCGGAACATTCCTCCGCGAGACCTGAACGGTTTCTTCAGCTTTGCGATGACGACTACACGCATATTCCGGGTACCGAACCAGGAGCACCTCAGGGAGAGACTCCGGAGCAGATTATGACTCGACAGCTCTTCGAGATCAACTGGGTTGTCTGTAATTTGACCACACCCGGGAATCTCTGCCATGCTCTTCGTCGTCAAATACTGATGCCGTTCCGAAAGCCGCTGGTTCGATACGTTAATTAGTAGAGATCACGGGTTTGAACGTGTAATATGAATTTAAGAATTCGTGTAGACGGATCGAAAAAGAATTCGACTAAAAAACAATAACGCATCGTTGTCGGACTCGAATATCAAACGGATCTTTAAATTTTTACTACACGGTTCACGTACCACGTGTATTTATATACACCTGAGATAGAGATCTCTATTTATTAGCAATCCATTATAAACGATCATTCGAAACGTGTCCAGGTGATCAAATAGAGCTACCGGCGCAAAATACAACGTACCAAAAAGTCTCGTATAGATTGCTATTACGCACGAGATTTAAAGAAATCTCTAACGACCACTTTGAATGAAGTCTCTTGCTAAATCATTTGATCAGCTAATCGTTTCGAGCAGGTTATTATGTCACCAAAGTCTCTGCTTCGTCACCCGATGGCATTGTCGCCATTCGAAGAAATGGAAACCGGTACCACGTTCCAACCGATTATCGCGGACCCGCTTGTCAAACCGGGCAACGTACAGAAGGTGCTGCTTTGCTCCGGGAAGGTATTTTACGACCTGGTCTCAGAACGCCAGGGGAAACAATTGGAAGATAAAATAGCGATCATCCGTATCGAGCAACTCTGTCCGTTCCCGTACCATCTTCTCAAGCAAGAAGTGGCTAAGTATCCGAACGCGAAGGTAAAAGAACGGGTTCCTTTCTACCGTTATTTGATCGGCACAATTTGGACAACGAATTTATCACAATTGCTGGTTACGCGCACAGATCATGTGGTTGCAAGAGGAGCACAAGAACCAAGGCGCGTACGATTACGCGAGGAACAGGATAGCTTTGGCTTTGGGTATCCGTTTGGAAGACATAACTTATGGCGGCAGACCACCATCGGCTGCTCCGTCAACCGGCAGCAAGATCATTTACTCGAAAGAATTCAACGACATGTTGGAGATCGCGATGAAGCTTTAATCGAACCATAAGTAATTTACAACGTAACGTTTAGCAAATAGTCGTGTCGTCACTGCAACCGGAAGTGTTGAAACGCGAATGAATGAGCGCGGACTGACTCACCAAAAGATATACGTATTTAGGGTACACGGTGTTGAAGCAAGCACAGTTTCTTCCATCGAGACAGTTCCACATTGCATTATTTCGATCGAATTGTTCTTTGCCGTTGCTGCGATAACGAGAGAACAACTGCACGATGCGCAAAATAGAACTGAACTTGAGCTCTTTCTAGGTAGAGGTGGTGTTAATTGACAGCGTTATCTACGTGCACGCACACAACGGATTCATCTCGATGAAAATTCGAAACTCTTTTCGACCGTACAAGACAACTCCCGTCGAACGTGAGTTAGTTCATGTATTGTGACAAGTCGATTGTTTACAAGTTATACCGTTGTTGAGGATTATCTTGTATAAGCTGTATCATAATCAAAAGTCCGTGGCATAATATTTCACTTATGTCCGTGTCTTTTTTATCGGAATTTAGTTTACATATAATCTTAGCATCTCGTGAAATAAATAAGTGAAGTAAATTAATCAATGGACTAGTGGGCTGGAACCAATTCACTTTTGTGCGATTTTTGTCAGGTGTCTCAACGAATTATTGATTATAATCGAAATTCTACATGCACATGGTGTTCAGCGTAATGGTTGCCATAATTTTCGAGTTTTCGGCTAATTTAACTAGGTAATGTTATAAACATCAATTCATCTCTTCTCCAATAAAATCTCGTTACTTCCTGTTTATGAAATAGATCAATCACATAGGATAAAGATACATTTTTGAAAATAATTTGTTAAAGAAATAAGAAGTAAGTCAACGGTTTAACGTTATGCAATAATATTTTCCCTCTCATTATAGGCAGTGCTTAACTTTGTCGAATCTGTGAGAAGCCAGATCACTATCTGTATTCAATGACAAAGCATTCCATGTTACTGATGAAATTAGCCCACGTGATTAAACCTTCTTATTGCTATCTGTAATATCGTACAAATGAAATTATACCGTGTCGTCTGGTACAGCGAAAATCATCTCGAGTTTTGATTTAAAAATAGCATTTTTAGTTGCATAAACGATTAACGGAGGAACAGTGTAACATATTTTTGATACGCTTAAAAAATCGTGGCGATTTTTATACTGGCGCGAGAAATAATATTATAATGAACATACATAGAAAAAAAAGCGAAAAAAAAGGCACATACAGGTCGAATTGAGTAACCTCCTTCTTTTTCGAAGTCGGTTAAAAAGAAACACCAATGAACGGAGTGTGAATATTTTGCTCACCATTTCGATCAAATTCCCAACACGGTAGAACAAACGTCTTGTTTCCAAATCGATTGTTTCTGCTGACATGAGGAACTCAACAATTTAGCATGTACTACTTATCTCTTATCTGTATAGAACCCGATTTCATTTTCAATTTACAATTCACAACGACTTCTACGTTCGTACTAAAATTTTCCCGAGTAATTCGCGCGTCAAAATTCTACACTCTACATTAACTAAAAGATTCACCAACTGACTGCCAATGTTTCAGCGAACGAAAGCGGTAACTGAGATATTCTATCGTGGGAATGGATAAAAAGTTCTTTATCCGTACATCGGCCATCACAAAAGATAAGCGATTTCCGGGCTTATCGAACGAGTTTCGCGTGGAGTGTATCATGTACATATTATCTATCTATATTTGTCAGATATTTTAAATACAAATCTGTTGTAAATACAATCTTAACAATTTTACGAGGAACTGTTCCCGCGTAGAATTTATCTAGTGTTCATTCAGAAGCAGACCGGTAAAAGATTTGCTAAATTGTTGAAGATATCGCGTGGAGTGTTGCGAAACTAGGGTTACCATCTATAAAATCCCTAATCTAGGACTAGTGCCATGAAAACCCCGGACTTTCCCGTCCTAAACCCGGACAATGTGCATATATAAATGTCAAGGGCCCGAAATTGCCCAGAGAGGTGTTCCTTTGCAAATATGCAACACTTACCTTTATACAAGTAACCCTAGTCCTACCTAAAACACTTTTTCTTTTCCAGCTTGGTAAAGTGGCACACAAGCCACTAGGCACAGGCCCTCGGTATTCCTTTATATTACAAAAAAAAATTGCCCAGACAGGTATTTTACAAAATGTCCCGAAAGGTATTTCACAAATTGCCCAGGCAGGTATTTCACAAATTGTGTCCATAGTACAGTCATTTGGTTCGAGAAATGAGGTTACCTGGAAAGGTTTCCAGCAGTATTGAAAATGGGTAATTTTATAGATTTCGATGAGCTCTTTCCAGGTTTCAATTTTACCACCTCGTATCTTTGCTTCTCGCGCCGCCATATTTTTCGTAAATATACGAAAAACACGTGTTGGTGTAGATGAATAATAGTTTGCATAGCTCGTACGCCAAAACTATTGATTTTACTAAAAAATTGTTATTACATAAAAAGTAGGAAATTTTCTCTAGTTTAATTTTGTATATAAATGTTGTTATCGTAAAATGAGTCGGAAAGGAGATATTGTCAAAAAACTGCTATTAGGCGCCACATTTCTCATATAGCGGCGCGAGTGGCAAAGATACGAGGTGGTGATGGACTTTATTAAATATAAGTTATGAATCTTATAAATAGCTAAGAACATGTGTGGTTGTCCTCGGATTAAACATGGGGGAATGAATCTCAGACAGGGCCTTCCCCCACGCTCCGAGTTACTGTTTGCAAAAAAAAAAAGTTGTGAATCTTATAACAACACCGCGTGTACAATGTTAAAGTGTGAATAATTCAATGCGTATAACTCTATGACAAAAACAACAACAAGAGGTTTCCTTATAATGTGACGACGTGACGGGCTAAGCCGATGGTATCCTTACAATTGAACTTCGGTCCCCGTTTTTCCTTCACCTGCAAGGGTCGCTTATACCTAAGGACTGTAAACCGCACCGGACGTAAAGGCCCATTTAGTTTAGCCCGGACATCAAGAAACATCCCTGTCATAAACTGTTCGCTGTTTCTGCACACCTGCAAAGTGAATTGTTCACCTTTTCCATTGTATTATAACAGTGAGGTGCTTCGCCCGAAAAGTTGAGAAAAACTATTTTCGCGTTATTTAAGGTGTAGGGTACAGACAACATACAATAACACAACCCCGTAAACGCTTTTTTTTTGATCAGCAAATGCTGCTGATGGTGGTTGTCTCGATTTTTCCACCTACTTTAGACGCTCATATTATTAATTATAAACAACCTTCCTCTATACAATGAGCCTTCACACAGCTTGTAACATGCTCGTATAATGACAAACAACTCGATCCCGCTAACACTGTTTTACTTGTTTTTCTAGTAATATTCTAGTAATATTACTAGAAAAACAAATGATACATGTTAGCGAGATCGAGTTGTTTGTCATTATACGAGCATAATAGGAGATGTGTGAGGGCTCATTGTAAAGAGAAAGGTTGATTGTAGCTTGGTCCCATCATGATTTAACGAGGTTATGTTTATATTTATTGTAATAATATGAGTGTCCAAAATAGAGGAAAAAATCGAGACAACCACCCTTAGGTTTCCATGTATTTTTCTAATATAAAACGATTTTTTTTACTGAAATCATGAGTGCAGCTTAGAACAATCAACCTTCCTCTTTATAATGAGCCCTCACACAGCTCCTATTATGTTCGTATACGGACAAACAACTGTTTCCCGCAAACGCTGTTTTGCTGATGAAAACAGTGTTTTTTTCTCACTTATTTTTCTAGTAATATTCTAGTAATATTCTGTCTATCTCAACGTAATAATGTAGTAGGTCGTTAAATTCGTTTATTATCGTCAGCTGTAACATTATAAAATCAAAACCCTATTGCCACATTTAAAAAGTCAAAATGGCTGGATGGAAAAGCAGTAAGAAATTACTTTGCATGTTCATTATAGTGAAATGATATAATTTGTTATTTTAACACTAAATATGTAGATCATGTAGCTGTTCACTAAATAATTATATTATTACTTATTATTGCTATTAAATAATATTATTTTTATATTTTTCTGCGTGTTCACTACTACTTTTATTTCAAGATGGCAAGAAACTGAACGAACCAGCACGTTCAGAACCTCCGCCGGAGTTGTTTGACAAAATGTTTCCCCGCACAATTTGTCAGGTCCCATGAAAATCATTGACACCCTCGACAACATTTCACCGAATCCAGATTTGACCGACAATAACTTTGGCCGACAACGCCTTTAACTGAAAACTAATTTGGTCGACAACGATTTTGAACTTTAACGAATTTGACCGGCTACGAATCTAAAATTGCTGGCAATCGTAGCACAACAACAGGTGGCAAAGTTGAAATTCCGAAAGAGTACATCGAAATCTATAAAATTACACATTTTTACATCTCCCGGAAAACTTTCCAAGTAAAACTACTAAATGACTGTATTACCTCTCAGATCCTATATATATATATATTTTGTTTTTATTAGGTAAAGTAATCCAGAACTGTAACTCACTCTCGCATTTTATAGATTGTCCGAAAGATCGGATGAGGTGTATAATGGGCAAGTATATTCCATTTTGTATAATATCCACCGTTCGTTGGGCAGCGTGTTAAATCCATACTTGACATTGTTATGTTTATCTTTCATAGCGGTAAAAGAGGTAGATTCTATTCTAGGATTGCAAGTAAGATTTTTCAATAGTCAAAAGCGCTGAAGAAAAGATCAATCCAGGCCGCGATCGCCCTTAAAGTCCATTTTTACTTTTACGAGGCGAAATTTGCATTACTTATTAACTCTCTATTGCATGAATTTTTGTGAAGAGTAGAAAAATATATATAATATGGCTGTTAGTCTACTTAAAAATGAGTGTGGTCATGAAATCTTTTCTATTATATTTAACACTAGGCTTACGGGACCCGCCAGATTGACCCGTCAGGTTCTGATATTCTTAATTTGCGATTATTAAGATTGTAAAGACACTTCCCTGTTTTTTTATTTGGCGTGTTTTATTTATTTATTTTATTTGTGTTTTTTTATTTGAATAGACAAATTCTTGTTACTTCTAGAGCTCCGTAAACCTAGTGTTAACTAGCTTTTCCCCACGGCTCCGCTCGCACAAGAAACTGTTTAATGCCCTCGAAAATTGATATTGTTTCTCCATAAAACCTTTTAAGCACTGATTCACCCCATTCAGATTGTATCAATAAGCATTAAGACCAAGTATGATGTAAATCTGCCCACGAACATTATATTCCTCATACAAACGTTGCAACCCCTTTCCACCCCCTTAGAGGATGAATTTTTAACACTATACGTACCACGGCCGGTCAAATGACCGGTCTTAGATTTTTAATTTTATAATTATTGAAACTATAACGTTGCTTACATGGAAAATGATTCGATAAATTTCTTTATCCAAGCACATATTGCAATAAAAATTGCACGAAATCTAAATGAATAGAGCCTTGTCAATTTTATCAGTTAAAATATTTTAATCGCTTTCAGTGCTCGGTATGTTTAGTGTTAAATCTGCCGAAATAGGTGTTTGATTAATTATATCAAAAAGCATTAAGACCAAGTTTCAAGCAAATCTGACCACAAATAAAATATTTCTCATACAAACGTTGCAACCCCTTTCCACCCCCTTAGAGGTCGAATTTTTCAAAATGCCGAAATAGGTGTTTGATAGCATTATAGTGTTTTTGTCACGCTAAAACGCCGAGCGGGTTGCCTTCTAAAGGGGAACCGAAAATCTCGCATCCTTACAATCCTGGGAACGGGTCTACTTCATTAAAAACTGTTCTCTTACAGTTACGATGGGTTACGTTAATTTTGTACGTTTGGTTAACCCGATTCGAGGTAGGGTTAAACGAAGATTCGAATCCCTGAAATTGCGTGACTGGCGGGAATCTGTGTTTCGAGTTCGTATTTCCCGCGTGGCGCTGCGTTTGCGCGACTGGCCAATAGGTGGCGAACGCGATCGCAGTATATCTAGATTGTAGAGCCGTGTTCTGCGATTATTCAGTCAGTCGTCAGTCACTCAGTTGGGTGCTTGGTGTGGTGTTCGGTGCGTGTGACGTTTCGCCTTGTTGCGTAATCGTTTCGAAGAGCAAGTGAGACAGGATAAAAAGAGGAACCGTGGTCGGAGGAATTTCGGTCGTGTCCCGCGGTGCCGTCGAACCGAGCACTTTGCCTTTCGCGGATCAAGAGATATGCCGAAGAGTGGAGTCGAGCATTGTTAACGTGACAAAGGATGCGCGTGGACTTCCCGTTGGAGAATCGATAACGAACAACCAGCAGCAGCCAGAGACCGTGAAAATGTCGCCGATAAAGACGAACAGCGGCTCGCCGGGGACTACCAAGACTCCGATGCTGAGCCATGTGAAATACGAGCACTTTGTTGCCGGTATATCGGGCGGCGTGATCTCGACGTTGATGCTGCATCCATTGGACCTGATCAAGACCAGATTCGCAGGTAAACCGATTCACATTTCCGCTGACGACATAACGGTTCGATGCAAATGGCGGGTAGCATAGGTATAGCCATCATCGAGGCCCTCTCGATCTAGTGTACTCGTGTACGGCACGTGTATGGCCTTTCTTATTCACGCGATTCCCACGCACCGCTCAAATGCTATTTCCAACAGTAAATACAATCGGTAATTGGTTTTATCGCCCACTATCTATGCAACAATGAAAACAGTATTTTTACAAGCGCCGTATTTATAGACAGTGACTATTTTTGAATCGCGTGTTCATTTATTGGACTATTTTCAGACGGCAGTCTATTTAGGGATTCCGAATAATGGAGCTTCATCTTGCAGTGTACATATGTATCTTGTCAGCTTCCATTCACTGCCAGTTTATTCAGAACGATCGAGTGTTGTCAATGAAAATCATAATGTAATACTCGTTCATCTCCAAGGATCTCGTTGAGAATTAAAAATCATTAGGAAAAACACTGACTACTTGTCAATGGGCCGTGTGTTTGACGTGTCTGATTTAGGGTTATTAAATGTATTTGTTTTTTATTTTTATTTATTTATTCATGCTGTTGTGTTTTGATAGTAATTTCATTGGAAGTATCAACTCTGGATTATTTTAACAAACCAATCCTTAACATCAATTTTTGGTCACCTTTTCACGTGACCTCTCGCCAGTGACCAACACGTTGATTTGCATAAAAATGGTTGTCGTAACAAATTAGTGGGATTGACTATCAATCTGAAATTAACCAAGTTGTAGTAAGGTACAAATGTCATTGTCAAGTAATTCGAAACGTGAAATTAGAAGTGCTACTATCAATTTCATTTGAGTAATTATTTTATATGAATATACTACATTCCATACTCGAAATTATTAAAATGAAACCATCGTGTCTGCCGAATCCCCGTTCCGTATCTCGGATGTTATTTCATTGAAGCTGCGTGGCATATGCTGTTATAAATAGAATTCCGCAAATATTTCTTTTCTAAACATGTGCTTTATTATTGTAACACCGAGAAAGGTAAATGTCACTGACAAAGTAGTATAATGCGTAACGGTAATGCCTTCTAAGGTTTACGTTAGGGAGCAGACGTCATCGTTGGTGCGGGGTTCAATAACTCGTAATGTATTCAGTGCTCAAGGTCTAGAGCAAAATACTGTTCTTGTTTTAGAAAGTAATATGTACATACTAAGTTTTCATACGAACAGTAGTGTCCAACAAAAAATTACTTTTACCAGCAGCAGCACGTTGGATAGTACCTATCGAACTCGCTGCTTCCCCTATGTTGCTTCATTTAGACGTCTGTAGGGCAGATTATTGATATTTCGGAAAATTTCTTTTCCCTTACACTTGGCTAACGAGATATATGACGTGCTTTGACGTCAAGCAAGTTTTTTATGAGCGGTAAAACAGTTGAACTAATTTTGTACCATTACGAAACAGGAAGTGTGACGTTCGTAAACTAAAGCGTTGTAAGTTAATTGGCAAAAAAAAATTGAGGTATACATGTACAGGGTGTATGAAAATT
>CM052342.1:1296254-1326734 GCA_028455595.1 Lasioglossum vierecki | reverse complement strand
TGCGAGTATTTGCAAGTATGTATGTATACATGCAATGCTCAGATTAGTTTATCGCTTTCACTGAACATCTCGTGACTTCCAAGAACTGTTTCGTATACATTTTAATTTCTTTGTTGTTTTGTGCGAATCTGATCAGGCGATTGAACGTTGAAATTATGTTCAAATGATTTTTCTTTGTGAAATGATCTCTATCCCTGCAGGGTCGTTGTTGTGTCTTGATAAAATAAAAATAAGAAATGTTTCAATAATATCTGAAACAAATCGAAGTGAAATAATGTTTTATATACGAACCGGAATTTTGGCAAATTATGTTAAGCTTTATATTAATAATTCGAGGCACAAAATGATGTACTATGGATGATGCGCAAAAATATCTTGGCGACCTTGACATTGTTTTATCTACCTGATGGGACATTTTTGCGAAGTCGCGTCACGCCTTCTTATTTCATTCACTATCACTTTCGACACGAATAAATTTGAATTTACAATTGAAGCATGCAACGATCCACTAAACTAAAGGTTAGCACATACGCGTTCGGCATAATAGCAATAACCGCCGGCGATAAACCATAACAGACAGACAGGAAAAGAAAATAATTAGATTCCACTTATCGCTCTTGGCTTCTTCGTACATAATGCAATCTGAAGGGTGTTATAGGTCGTAACAGATACACACACGCACGATATTTACAAAGTTCCACAATTCATATTCTCTTTATCATTTTATTATATTCCCTTGTCATCATTTTTTAAGCAGTATCAGACATTATGAAGTGAAACTTGTATGACAAATCGGTCCATCCTTGTCCTTGAGAAAATCAATTCTGAATATTTGTTAGGCACACGTGTGTTAGGCTAACTCCTGACAAAATAACAGGTGGAACTATCTATAAAAGAATTTTGTACCTACTCTAGATATTGCGAAAACTAGATATTGCTTGCGATTTTATTTTTCGGAGAAATCGAACGTAAATGTCATCTATTGGAATTTTTATTGAAGCATTTATTAAAAGCAGTTCTATAAGAGAAACACAAACAAGCAAATATTTAAATATTAATTGAATAAATAAATAGTACAGTAAAGCCTTGATTTAAGAAAAGCACGTCGGGTCTATGCTGTTTTTTAGATCGTGTTAGTCCTATTATTTTTTGTGACTGTATCTTGATCGAAACATAATAAATATCATTTTTCACGTATTTAAATTATTAAGGTAGTACAACTTTCTATTTAATTCTCGTTTCTTGTAAGTGATGTAACAAATGTTTATTTTGCGTTAACTTGTACATAAGGCAGACATACGATAAACATGTAATTATATCCTATAGTCAATTATTAACGATACGATAGCTTTAATGAGCACAGCTTGGAAGGAAATCATAAGGTGAAGGGTTAACAATTGAGCGTGCGACGAAGCCGCTTTATTGTTATTAGTACTATTAATATTTATCGTTTATTTGCAGTGAACGATGGTCATTCGCGATCTGCCCCACAATACAAGGGGCTGAGAAGTGCTGTCCAACAAATCATTAAGACTGAAGGTGTGCGAGGACTTTACAAAGGCGTGACACCAAATGTGCTAGGATCTGGTGGTTCCTGGGGTTGCTACTTTTTTTTGTAAGTACACGATGCAAACAATGAACAAGAAATTGAACTAATTAAAAAAATCTTCAGATATTTTTCTTAATGTTCTCAACACTTTGTGATGTGTGATTGTCTTTATTTGTGTAGCTATAACACCATCAAAGGTTGGATCCAGGGTGGAAACAGTAGGATGCCTTTGGGACCCTCATGGCACATGTTCGCTGCAGCCGATGCTGGGATTCTCACATTGCTCATGACCAATCCGCTATGGGTAGTGAAGACACGTTTGTGTTTACAGTACACCGATGACAAACATCTGCCAGAAAGACTTCGATACAAAGGCACGGTAGATGCGATTAAGAAAATTTATAGAACCGAAGGAATCCATGGTTTGTACAGGGTGAGTTAATTGAACAATATAATCTTTAAAGAGTAAGTCAACGTACAGTAATGTCTTGATATATGTGAGAACTTGCTGACATGTTGATATGAGAAAGTAGAAAATAGAGGTTTCATTTTTATGGGAATTTACAGGGTTTCGTTCCTGGAATGTTCGGTGTTTCACACGGAGCTATTCAATTTATGGTGTACGAGGAGCTGAAGAATTGGTACAATGGTTATTTAAATGTTCCAATTGACACTAAGTTGGTAAGTGAAATATATGTTAGAAAGAGTATCGTTACCACCGAGAAAGAGATCAGTCTATAATTGATGATTTCCTTTGCAGAGCACATCGGAGTATATTTTCTTTGCAGCAGTATCGAAATTGTTAGCTGCAGCGTCTACTTATCCTTATCAAGTAGTGCGAGCACGTCTTCAAGATCATCATCATAACTACAGTGGCAGCGTTGAATGCGTGCGATTAATATGGAGGTCAGAACGCTTTAAGGGTTTTTATAAAGGCTTGACGCCGTATCTTATACACGTTACACCAAATATTTGTTTAATTATTGTAATTTATGAAACGTTTTCTAATGTGCCTACGGATTCTCATTGACTCTTTAGATTATATTAATCTAATTTTTTTAATCGATAATAAGATGGAGGAGAAGCGATTATTAGTCTTCGTTCGAATATTCTGTAATTCACCTGGATTGAGTTATGCTTTGATACTGGATTTTCCCAGGCCCAGAACAGACAGCTAACTTGGTGGAAGGAATCAGCAGCAAATCGTTCTGATTTAAGTGTAACTTGTATTTTGAATTTCTTGATGTCCTTTGTTAGTCGAAGGTACACTCGATACAGTATTATTAGAAAAAGTTGTTACTCTCTTACACAATTGACACACACATCTCACACACACACACACACATCTCTCTCTCACACACACACATACACACACATACCCACACACATACCCACACGTGCGCAAATACAAACATTAGCACTACACCATGCGCGCGTGCACACGCTAAAAATGCTTATCCACCCAAACACACTTCTGTACGAATATTGAAAGAGTACTTGCGTTGCAACAAAGTGTACACTTCAGCTGCACCGTTCCTTATTTTAAAATGGCTTTCAGCCAATTGGAGTACTATGGTTGTTACTTAAACCACTTAACATTTCTCTCCAAAAATATGTAATACGTGATGCTTGATGGTTTCGAAATTGTCGTAGTCACACAATTCATTTAGACAACATTTCTGGGTATTCATTGGCAAAGATGACTCATGGAACATGTGTAAAGAATATTATTGAAAAGATTTTTCATTGTACTCGGCAGTCATACAAATTTATAATTTATAATCATTTTCATGGGAATTGTCGGATTGCAAGTGTCTCGGGACTCTAGAGAGAGATAAATAATTTTAATATTCTTATTTAAGTTTTTCTTCTTCGAATCGATCGTTGGCACTGGCAATATTTTCTTCTTTCTTAAGAAAAATACAATCCAGTTTTAATATCTATATACATATACATACGCATATATTATACTGTATATGTATGTATACATGTACGGAAAGTATACTGTTTCAAATTCTCTCGCGCTATAACGTGATGTGACTTTTTGAAATGGTGTAATAATTTATACGGATCATTCGAGCATATAATTTTATTTATTCGATAACGTGTGTGTGCAGAATATCTTGATTTGCTCTTGTAAAGCGCGGAAAAAAGGGAACTTTATGTAACTTAAGGACGATTAACTTAATTATTTTCCATATCATGGTAACAAGTTCTTAATCCGGCACTCGTTTGTGCGATGTGTACCGTGATTACCTCACACTTTCTGGATAAGATTATAACCAACAACCTTGATTACCATAAATTATTTACTGTTCCTCATATGTCACGAACAATTTCCTTCGAAATTCGATTGTGAACACATGACTAGCAAAATGTGCAATTTAATCATCTGTAATGGTTGGATTTACGGTATAAGACGGTTACATAATTGCACGGAAGACGAGTTACGCGTGAGCTTGCAGTAATTAGATCAGTATGTGAGCAAGGATCAAATGAGAATTTCGGCGTTTCCGCGTGATCAGCGAGTCACGATGTCGAGCCTGAATCTCGTGTTGGGAATAAAAATCGATAAAAAGTTTTACGTAGGAATATAAATGATCGTCTACAATTGCATTGTTAACCGTTCTGTCATTATGTTTCTTGTATACAATGACCACATACCTCATTTCGAAACACCTGTGTTAGATGAATGTTTCAAGGTTCATTGTAGAGTCTGGTACTCTGACCAACCGAAGTGTAGCAATAAAATTTAATGTCATTGTAACTCAGATTTAAGTAGGCTCAATTTATTTATATGAAAGAGTTTCCTCTGAGAAACAGTTTGACAAAACACCTCAATAAACGCAGCAACGCTCTAACGATTGATTCAAGGTTCGATTCAGTCTCTGCCCCCATGGGAGTGTTTATAAGAAAAAGGTGGACAAACTTATTTCTGTTAGATTGATCGATGCAAAATTGCTTTAGAAATCGCATGAACTTATTATTTGGTCTGATTATATTCAACAAAATACACCGTTCCTCTTTTACTTTGTATACTTCTTTCGTTATTAGATGTTGTCGTTCTGGAATAAGCCTCGAAGTAATTACAAAAGCAGCGTCCTCCTCGATATATCGAAATGATCGCTTGTGGAACGTCCTTTTCGATAAAATTCTTCATTTTTTAAGTATACGTTTACGAGTATTTGTAAAGCAAGTGATCCTTTTTGTAATTTAAAATTACTCTATATTTTAAGTTGACTTTCAGATTTTGAAATGGTCATCATTTTTTTATATAATACTTTTTAGTTTACACGTAGAGAAGGCTCTTTTTGTTCTGGAAACAATCATTTCAAATTGCGTCCACGGTCTCTAGAAAAATACTCTTATGCGAGCTGGTGCGGTTTCGGACATCTTTTTCATTTCATTGGGTGTCCCCTAAGAGTTTGCGTTTCACAGTAGCAAAAAGAGTAATACCCGCAGAGGGGATAGATCGAGGAGAAATATTTGTACGACCGAGCACCGGATGCATGCCCATAGATTTCGGATATATTTCTTTGAACTCCGATGGCGATTCTCGGTAGAACTTGGCGCCATTTACGGTCTCTTTCTTGAAGGCTTTTACGAGTAAATGAAATTGCTGTGGCGGGTCCATAAGCGTTTAGCGTGACGAAAATATGTAAGTGGAGATGGCATCTCTACGTGTGCGTGAGTGTGTATGATTGCATAAGCAAATCGGTGGAACAACTGTTGCGACTTTCGTACAAGAAAAGACCTAGCCAGGTCTTTTCGATCGTAATCTCTAAGCGGCCTGATTCGCATCGACTTGAATAAAATCTAGCATAGATGTTTGCCGGGAACTGAAGAAAGTCGCTATACTTGTTCTATCAGAAGCGAACATAAAGCGACGAGATGAATCACTCGTGGAACCACCAGCAGTACGATTTTTGGACGTATTATGTGTACGATTACGCATTGTATTTGTACCTAAGGAATATCGCACTTGTATGAAAAGTAAACGATGTTGAATTGAGAAAAAACGAATATTTGGATTTTAAGATACTCCTTCATACCCAGTTCATCAACCGATCTCCCAAAGCGATCACTGTTTCAACCAGGATTTTTATTGACGATACGATCGTCTACCCTTTGACACCGAGTTTCACCATTCAGCGAGACGACAAGAATCGTACGCCGGTTCGGATTTGATGCGAATGAGAACATGAGATGTACAATCTACATAGCACTAGACGTCAGAGAAAGATGAGACGAATAACAAAAGCGTATTACTGGTGGTTAATTTCAGACTCGAAGGATGGCGCGGCTTTTACAAGGGTCTCAGCGCGAACCTGACCAGGGTGACACCGGCGACCGTGATCACATTTGTTACGTATGAGAATGTGTCACACTATTTACTGCAAGCAAGACGGGAACGCCAGATCCAGGAAGAAAGGCGGCATCAGCCGCTTCTGATGAAACAAAATTAAGAAGCGGTCGCGGGGAGCTGTGCCAAGGAAACCCGGTGATGTTGCCGGAACGCACCCACCTCAGATCACTATTTCCAACTTAGTAAATGAATATAGAAGTTCGACTTTCGTTTTAAAACGTGAATGGAACGTCTGCGATTTATCTTTGCGTTCCACGAGAGAATTCTAGCTAAATTGCGCTACAAAAGGTGTTTCAATTTCTCGGCGATCAACTTATTGAGAATTGATTTCCTTGCGATTCCCAGTGTCAATCGTGCCGATGATTAATATTTATTTTCAATTGTTATAGCCACTGATCTTTGTGGTTTTAAGGGCCGCAAGATATATTTAATATTTAAATATTAAATAATATATTTAATATATTTAATATTTAATATATATTTAATACATGCTCTGTAAAACAAGTATAAACTAACGTAACGGGTGTAGATTTCGAATTTTCACGCTGAGAAGTACGGAAAATAAAAAATGCGGGATGTAAGAGCAAACATAATTTCTTCGAGACATTAAACTTGAAAAATTGGGTTTTGGTCACGTTCTCGCAGCTCGATTGTCGCGTTTGTAAGAGCGTCGCAAATGTTCCATCGCATTCAGTATTCTCTAGTATTTCACAGTTATGAACGCACATTCGTTTCTACGAGGATAATGAAAATGACAGATCTTGAGAAACTAGAAATTCGTAAATGAATATATTCGTTTGTACATTATACCGAAGTCCCTTTTTTACAGCCTTGTAAGTTTTATAACGAATTATAAATTTGATCAGCTGAGCAGCTTTATCGCGTCTTCAACTGTTACCATTGATATCGTATCGAGTAATCAATGCCAGCGGACTCTGAGGGCAATTCCTATGGTAGTTGTCACAATCTTCTGCGTATTCCGCCTCGACGATCTCGCTCGGAAGATCTTCATCTTGCGAAGAGGATGGCCTAGCATGAGAATCGCACGGTGATCAGTACGGTAATCGAACCAGTTTCCGATTGTCGTTTTTAACGACACATGTATATGTACTAACGTGAATAAAATTTGTAAAATATCGCCAAGCACACCGTTGTCGGACAGAGGTTCGTTCGCCGTTTCGCAGATCATTTTCAGCAGACAATCCTCTCCCGAGTACCCGGCGCTGTTTCAATTAGCGTCATACATATTGTTTTGAAATCGTACAGCCGCGATTTTCATCGGTTCGATACGATTCAATTACGACTTCTTTACCTTTCTAATTTGTTCACGAGAACGCGGTACGCCAGTTGTCGGTCCAGACTGCGCTTCCATAAATACGGCTCGTCCCAATAATAACTGGAATTCGGTAGACCGTAATTCGCCTCGAAGTACAGCGAAAATATCACCGATTTGTTTGGGATATCGACGGGAACGCCGAGAGCGAAGAATATCTGAAAACATGTGGCTAATTCATTTTCGAATAACAATGAGTTCTCCTCTCTCTCTGGATAAAACGCGTTTCACTGAACGATTTGTTTGCTCGACGCGCCGCTAACGATTCGCTTCAAAGAAATTTCCGTGAAAAATCATTTTATAATCATTTTAACTAGATGGAAATGATCAATTTCGTCCATCCGCATTCGTAATAAATGCAGCAAATCAGCGAAGTATAATATCGATATGTGACTTGGAAGTTACACGCGCATCTGCTCATATTTATGATAATTGTATCAATTTGCATAAGTCCGCAGTGCGCAGAGTAATGATGTGATTCTCTCAGCCGAGTAACGCAGTTTTTTTTTAATCTTAGAAAAGATTTATTACAACATTAGGTATACAAACAGAAATATACAGAACAAAGAGTATCTTCAGCATAAAGGTAAGGGTGTACAAATTATCTTTTTCCTTTTAGGTGATACCTAAACACGCAAATTACAATTGCTTAAGAAGGATATGATGTGACGACATGCCTCGATATTAGGTCCAGCAAGAAACAAGGAATCGTCCAAAGGCAACTGAAATCTTAATCTGTACTGTTTTTCCAAAAGTAAAGATCTATGTGCATTGTACAGATCACATTGCCAAATGACATAATTGAGGGTTTCACTCTCAGAGTTTCATTTACACATTGACGAGGTAAATTTTTACCTTTGAACCAAAGACGACGATTATTCCTAAAATAGTGGGCAAAAAAATATTTACCCTTAAACAACCCTTGCTTTCTAATTAACGATAAAGTATTTATATAGGCATTTTTCATAAAAAGTTGGTACAGATCAGTATAAGGAACTCTCAAGATGTTCAGAGAAAGAAAAGCAGTGGCACTTTTGGCCAGGCTATCCGCAATTTCATTGCCCCAAACCCCAGAATGGGCCGGAACCCAGAAGAATTTAATAAACTTTATACTTTCTCTTGATATCAAGAATATAGGAGTTGACTCTAGCAGAAACTGACAGATTTCAGAGCCAGTAACGCAGAGTTGATCGAGTAATCTGAAATCTGTGGAATTGACGAGTTCCGTAAATCTAGTGTTAACGAGACTGTATTCCTCGACAGGTGGAACTGCGAGCCGGGATACTGATATCAAGTTAATGGCTGCAGGAAGCCGTCGGCCGATGGAAAATTAATGATTTATTTGGTGCCTTACCCCCATTCCGCTGCCCTCGGGGAACCCTATCGATCTCAGGTGTCTTGATACGCCGCCGGTGATGTTTTTTACCCCTGAAACGGTCGACAGCCACGCGAGATAACACACCATGACACGGCGTAGCATCTGAAACGAACGTAAAATAAATTACCGCGATCGAACGTTCATTTTTTCACTCCCCCATTCGCTAGGACGTCACGGTTATTAACTCCGGAGCTGGCTGCTCGCGATTTTATTTAATCATACAATCATCCATCCTCGCGAGGATCTCATTCCTCGCGAAATTGCACGGTGACCGATCGTCGGAACGGAATCGCTCTGACGCGACGGCGACGAGCCACTTTCGCGAATGATGGAGCACCTGTCGTCAAATTTTCTTTCGACTCGAGTTGCTCATAAATTTTGCCTTGTAATTTTCCTATCCCCCGAAACGAGAACTATCGCGTTCGAATAGGGGGTCGTCTTTTCATCGGGGTCATCGTTCGGCGTTCGAAAAATCAAAAGTTTTACACGCCCCGTTTCGCTTCGCGAACCGCTCCTCGGACCTGTCGGGATTTTTACGATTCGCGTATGAGCATTTCTTATTTTATGAGCATGCAAGCTCGGCTCCGCCGTAAGAACGCTGTAAAATCGCTTTACGCCCGGTTATCCGGATGATTAATTTTTCTAATTCGTTTTTCGCAGCGCGTCGCCACGAGAAGATCTCACGGCCTTTTTGATCACTCGCGGGTTTTACGCATTCGTTACGCGCGATATTTTCCCACGATTCATTGCGCCTTTCAACTCTACTAAACTTTAACGGCCGCGTTTACACAGGGATCTTGAACGAGCTCTATATCTGTAAACATCTCCAGTCCATTAATTATATTATTAATTCGGCGCACTGTTTTACTTGACTCCCGAGCTATCAGGCGGTTTACGACGCGGCTTAATTCGCTTCTTCAGACGGGAAGTTCGAGTGAACAAGCGGCGCACTAAAGCTATTAGTCACCATAAATAAAACCGCGATATCGTTCGACCAATTTCGACCAATCGCGGTTAAAAGTAGAAATTATGCGAAAGACACGTTTACCGAAATGCACATTCTAACCAGTCGAGGCGAGCGAGGTGGCTGGACAGTTTTAATTTGCCGCTTCGATGGAGCGTCTTAACAGTTTATAAACTCTGCGTCGAAAAAAAGCCGGGAAAGTTCGCGGCGCACTAATTGTCGCCGCGCGTTAACGAACTATAATTGTCCGGCGTTAGCATCCGCGTGCGCGAGAGCCTCGGTTGGCAAAATCAAGTGCGAAACGCGTCCGGTTTCCACGCAGACTCCATTTCCAGCGAGCCGACAATATTTCGAACTGGTTGCTCGCTACTTACGGGGGTTGTGTCCATCGTCCGCGGGCCATTTAAAACAGTTAAAACGCGACGGCGCGCGCTCGGTCCGCCATGCATTAGACGGAGATTGCATTAATCATTGGATCGCAATGCGACTGTTTCCGCGTTGTTTAGCGCATTCCGGATTCAATGGCGAAACTTGTAATTATTCTCGCCAGCGCGTCGCTAACCCCCGCCGGTCGAGTAATAACAGTTGGAACCTTCTGTTTGCCTGTGGTAGCCGCCGGGCTCAGATATCTGGGACGAAGTTGCACGTGGCAAAGCCCGCTAGAGATACATCATTGATTAGCGCCGGGCACGAATACACCTAACCGTGCCACAACTCACCTGTACCGCGGGCACAACTCGCGTTTCTGCGGACGACAAGGACCACGCCGAGAATTAACGACGTCCGCGAACTCTGTCGAGAGAATTGATCGAACGACGACCCCTCGACGAATCTCGTTCTCTGCGTTTTTCAAGCCGGTCACGGTTATGGTCGTTAACGGAGGAGTTAATGGAACGATAAGAGGGCGGAGAGACACACCGAGAGTACACGATGAAAGAGCACACGATGGAATCCCGCAGGGGGAGGAACGGGAATCCGCAGAATTTCGTTTCGGGATGTTGGAACGCGGAACGATTGCGGGCACTCGCAGCCGCCGCTGCACGAGCTGCAGTTTCCAGGATTGTTCGCCCAACGGTTCGCAGATGGCGGCTGATGGTTGGTATCTAGGACCTTCAGCCCCGCCCATACAATTTGAACGGGCACCTTCTCGCCGGTGCGGTGTCGCCCGGTCAACATACTCCAAGATTCAACACCGTACTACGACACCCTAGAATCGTCTATTTTAATCGGAGACTGAATCGTACTCCTCGAAACAGTACCGAAGGGTCGTCTTCCGATAAGACAGATGGATTTTTCCATTCTCACAGCCGCCATGTTCGTTATTCGATTGTTAGTGTCACATGTTGTTTGTACTCAGTCATCATAGTGTTGCGAAGGCTCCGGTGCTGGCTTGCCGGTCAACACATTGTTGTACACAACAACAAATATTTATTAAATATGCTACAGTTAACAGCAGATAAATGTGTGATCGTTGATGTGCGTTCTCGTTTCAATGGCTCCAGAGGATCTGATCTCTTCTTTCTTCTTCTCAACAACCTCGTTGTCTGGATACCGCAATATCGATCCGACAGACGACTTCTCTCGATCTCTGTGATATCTTCAGAATATTACAGGGGCAGGCAACGTCATCTCGTGCCGTCGGAACACTAGATACTTGCTCAATGCGTTGAAATTATTAAAATATATCGCTTTATTGAAATCGAAATTCAGCGATGGGATTATATTGAGGAATGAAGGCTGTCAATTGGTCTTCAAGATCTTGCGACTTGACGCTATTAGACTTTTTCTTGTGGGGAAGAAACTGTTAGTAATCTTGAAGCAAACATAATTCGAGTTATCGGTGAGATATGATCTGATTTATATGTCAGAGTCGTCGAAAATTTTTATTTGTCGTATTCACTCCTCAAACGCAATTGTGGTGGTAATTTATATGATATTGTATTTTATGTATAATGACATAGAAAGTACTTTAAAATGAAGCAGTGAGTACTAGATTATCTTCCGTATTTTTAGTTTTACTTCAATTCAAGGTGGAAACAAAATCTACACAGTTTTACGCCTTACTAAAAAAAAATACGCTATTGCTGTGTCGAGACACAATTATAAGTCTCTATTAAACAGGCAAATAGTTAATGAGATACAAAATTAGTTAGTTAAATAGTTAAAAAATTCTCAGGGAAAAAAGCTGAAATCAATTCGACTAAGAATTACGGTCTACAGAATTATTTCATCCTTTTCGAATGTGATGAACAATCGAAATGGTTCTTATGGATAGCTCGATGTTTCTAATTTTTGGGATTGTTACTTGATGGTGGCGCGATACGAAAATAGCCAAAAAGCGATAGGGTATATTTACAGAGGACTTGGGTAATGGCGATGCAAACGGAAACGGATGGCTCCTTGGGGAAAACGCGAAGTTTCTGGTTCAAGAAAATCTGCTTCGCGAATTTGTATTATATATTTGCCAAGTCCTATTCCGTGCAGATGATACAGTGGCTGATCGATAAGTGAGAGACAGACTCGAGACTTTCGTGGCGGAATTCGCATTTATCGAGGGACCAGTCACAATCATGTTCTTGAATGGGTGAGAATTCTTACGCGAAATTGGTTTTATGCAGTGGGTAATTCGACTAATTTTTGATAATTTTGCTCGAGGATGGCAGGCTGCGAAAATGGACGAAACGCGATGCATACAGAGTATGCATTTCAGTGATAGTGATGCAAACGGAAAGGATTTTTCTGGTTCTTTAAAAAGTCAATAGGTAAAAATTGTAACTGTGGAAAGATTGAAGAAAATTATCGACACATTAAGATTATAAAAGGAGAAGAGAGAAAATGTTTAGTTCGCATAATAATCATATTAACACTGCGGTACTGACACTCGTTACGATCGCGTAGAAACTTATCGAGACACCCAGTGCATGCGGATACCGCGATAGAAATTACGAGCGCGAGTAATAGGCCGTTGTGATAACTAATTACCGCAATTACGCGCTGCTAATAAACGTGTTTTATCATTTACGAGCGCATCGAAAGCGTTTCCAGTGCTCTGATTAAATAACGCGACAAGTTTCGGTTGACTGGCAAACAACGGGATTACGCAGGTACTCGTAAGGCGTGCCAGTGTACACACGGAATATGTATCTCCAGGTGGATGTCGGGTTAGGATCTGCGGGAACGGATACGATCCTTTTGTTTGCCGTCGCGATTCCACGGACGGAAGACAGAAGGCGACGGTGAACAGCTGTAACACGGATACAGCTAATGGTAACTTAAGAATTAAATTATGTCGCAAGCATTGCGGAGACGTAGCGCGAAGATGCCTTCGACAAATGGACAGGGCGAATTCGGTTAAGGAACTCGCTACGAATTAGTCTCTCGTAAAGTAGATGATAACAGAATTTCAGAGGGAATTATCACTCCGTCTCCATCTAGGTGTTAGGCATTTCCGTTGTACTTCGACTCGGCGAAAGGTCGCGGCAGAAAAAGCCTCGAAAAACTATCTCGTTGAATTATTTCGTTGCAGGAAGCAAAAGTTGAGCGAAAACGTACTTTATCTTCTATACAGAGTGTCCCAAAATTCGTGTACTTCCCGGAAATGGGAGGTTCCTTGGATCATTTGAAGCGACATTTTCCTTTACAAAAATGACGCCAGCGGCTTTATTCAGGAGTTATTAACAAAAAACACAGACCAATCTGAGCGCGGCTAGAGCAAACGCACTCCGACTCAGCGACAGGTTCCGCATAGCGTGGCGGCGTCATTGGCCGAGCCAGAATCAATCCGTTGTAGCCGCACTCTGATTGGTCCGTGTTTTTTGTTAATAACTCCTAAACAAAGCCGCTGGCGTCATTTTTCTAAAGGAAAATGTCACTTCAAATGACCCAAGGAACCTCCCATTTCCGGGAAGTACACGAATTTTGGGACACCGTGTATTATAAAAATGAAATGCTGTTCGTTGGTCACGACATCACGTGAGAACGGCTATACTGATTTGGCTAATTTTTTTTAATGTTCGTTGTAGTCCGAATCAAGTTTTTAGAAAAAATTGGAATAGTTTCCCGGAAACATGAAAATTCGGGAAAAAATAGAAGTGCTTTTTCCTTTGGGATTTTCTATAAACTCAAGACCCTAACTCACGATTCGAACGACGAATATGCTTAATTCTGTTTTTTGTTTTGTTCGTTATGGTCTTGAAAAAAATTCAAGACAATTGCGAAGGAAAGTCGGAAAATTCAGAAAAACTGCAATAATCATAATATTTGAAACGGTACAAGTAGAGCAGCTTCACATTAATACATACAATGATCACTCAGAAATACTTTTCTCATTTTTACTTTGAAATTAATTATAACTTTAAATTACCAATAGCTTTCCACAAATTCACAAAATAATCACAAACAAACTTATTGAAATTTGGACAGGACAACGTCTGTCGGGTTAGTCTTTTAATAAATTTAAGAAGTTGAACATAATGTAATAATATAGAATGGTTAATGTTTACGGCGCACGGTTCGATCGTTCATTACTTCTTATAAAGCAATGTTGCAAATTATTAAGTTAAATCGACGTTTCGATCTTTGTCTAGATCATTTTCATTAACCATTCTTTATCAACAGCAAATAAGATCGGTAGAAGAAACATTATTATTATTATTATTTATTATTATAGACGGACTGAAGCCCTTTTACATAAGTATTTACAAAAAAAGAGAAAGATACAAGTCTACTCGTCTAATAAGAAAGAAGGGACATGCACAAAAAGAAGAAGAAGAAACAAAATATAATAATATATTCATAATGTCATAATATTCTTAAATTTTTCAAATATATCTACAATTGTGTATCTTCCGTAACGTTCATCTAACGAAATAATTTCACAGTTTTCCATTCATTCGTCCGTCGGTTTCCAAGCGGAGCATCGTAAATCTCCAACAACGATGCAGCGGCAGCCGATTCTCAGCAGAACGAATCTGTCGATAGAGGTCAGGCTCCCTTCCCAGGAACAGAAGCTACATTTTAAACACCTTGTGGAACAGAATACAGAACAGTTTCGCTTAGGCGAATCGCGTTTCTTGCCTCTTTCTGCTCCATGAAATAGTGTAAACGGGCTCCACTCGTTTGGTCTCCGAATTAAAGAAAAAAAAATCGAGCCAGCTTAAGGTAAGCGTGAAGAGACTGCGAAATGGCCGAAAAAAACGGCAATTAAAAAGCGCCGGTGAAAGAGCGACGAATATAAAGACAAACGGGAACGATTCATAGAAAAGAATTGATCGTTTGGTTAATTTGGATCGAAACCTGCTGGGCGCTCGAACAACGATCTACCTTCTTTGCTCGTGCTCAAAAGGAGGATCAGCATCGCGAGGTTTGCCTTTGAAGCGAACTTTACTGGGGTACCGTCGAGGGAAAACGAGTCGCTTATCCGATAAACAATTTATTCGATAGCGGACGGTTTTCCTGTCTATATTCCGCAAACAATTCCTTCTGGCACGACGGCGACCGAATGTTGCGCCCCGTATCCATCGCTTCGCTCAAGGGTTTAATAATCTGTCTCGGCCGAGGACAAAAGGGCTGGAACGTTATCATCCGGGCCGGTTTGATTATTCATTCATGGTTCGAGCGACGGCAAAGCCTCGAATCCGCTTTTAACTCGCCTTGAATTCGCCTTTTCGGACCTGGCCGGCTACGCGGCTGGCTCCGCAGCGGGCTTCCACGCCGTATCGATTCGGACACCACCAGTGCCGCGGTACTTTTCCCGGCAAATTGTTTCTTTTCGATTAACGGAATTCTGCGGGACGTGTATCTATCGCTTCCGCGAATGGACTCTGCGAACCCGCGGACGTTACTTTCTCGGGCCCGTCCTCACACCCGAAACTGCACGCCACCACCTTCATAGGGGCCTTTGTTTCGAATCAGAGTTTCAGCCGATTAGACGTGAACACTTTTCCGCGAATCCTTTTAAATCCCGCCAAAGTATCGATTATCGACGCCACTTTGCGGAGCAATCAGAAGCGATTGAACTTCCCATCCCGGTGGCCATTGTTCCCGGCGCAAGCTGATAATCAAACAGCCTCTGCGCTCCGCTAATGTTAGCCCTCGGTGCGAGATGCGACATCTGTTTGTTTGCTCGGCTCACTCGCTGCAATCACGCGCACCATTTACCCACATTTCTTTTTAGGCACACTTCGCTGGTCAACGTTAACGATTTCAAATCAATTGTTACCCCTAAAATAATTTCAACCCTGTCTTTTTTTGTACGGGTGTGGGGGAAAATACATTATGTACACTCCGGAAGGGGGAAGAGTGTGGGACTCTTCACCCAGATGGTCGATGGAGGCATATCCACTAAAAACCTGAATCACACCTGGGACGGCTAATATAGTACTTTATCCATATAAGTCCCGAACATGGAACATAGAGAAGGACAAATAATTAATTAATTAGTTATCGATCGTAATTTATTTTTAGGATATTACAAATTTTTATTCGCGACGCAAAGGTTCGATCATTTACAACAACAATTAGCTATTTTGATGAATACTAAACGCTGGATTCGGATTTGAATCTTCAGGTTCCAGAACCACGTTAGCTATTAAAATGTTTTAATACGAGGAAAAGAGGACAGCCGAGCTCGAGAGGCCTCGGTTGCCGAGAAATCTAAACATAGCTAATCCAACTTTCCAACTTCTCTATTTTTCATTATATTTTGATGGGACTTTGATGACCTTATTTGTGACATGTTTCTAATTAAAATCATATCAAATATGATATAATTCCGATGATATTTACTTGTGTAATAGACAATTAAAGTTTCAAGCGCGAAGAAGGATAGCGTATGGGAACGAAAGAGACGCAGAGTCCTTCCTTGCGCTCGAAACTTTAATTGCCTATTACACAAGTATATAGCATCGGAATTATATCATATTTGGTATGATTTTTATTAGAAAAATGCCACAAATATGGTCATCGAAGTCCCACAAAAAAAAAATAATGGGAAATAGAGAATCAGGCTCACCGATATATCCGAGCCGCATAGTGTCATATTTCTCGGCGATCGAGCCTCTCGAGCTTCATGGCCCCTCAAGGGGGTACATCCCGCAGTAGTAGGGATAGATCTGGGACATTTACAGGTAACTTTCGGGACATTTATGGATAATTAGTTTAAAATCAATTGCAAAATTTGTCACCGAACAGACAAACAGACAAAAAAGAAAGCGAGCTAATAAAAACGTGGTAAAAATAGTGTAACACTGTCCAACAGCAAAAATGTTTCCATATAAGTGTTGGGTGAATCTTATAGAGTTTCTCGCGCTGATTCCAAGTCCGCCTTTAATTTTTCTCATTTTCTACATAACTTTGAAAAGAAAACTTTTCAACTTTAAACAAATATTGTGATGTTATTATAAAACATATTAAATTGTTCTTTCCAGCAAAAGATTCTGTAGATTTTCCCAAATTCGATTAAACATGTTTAAACAATCATAATGTATTAGCATTGAATATTATTGATATCGGGAAAATCTACAGAATCTTTTGCTGCAAAGAACAATTCAATATCTTTCATAATAACATCACAGTAGTTGTTTAAATTTGAAAAATACTTTTTTTTAAGTCAGGTTTCTCAAAAACTGTGGTTTCTAAAAACTATAAGATCCATTCAACAGTTATATGAATACATAAAAAAAGTTTAAATTTGTTGTAAGACGGCCCTCTACTAATCAATCCCAATTTTCATGGACCTGCACGGGGTCCTGTTATCCACATCTCTCGTGCACCTCATAAAATTAGGATATACCCACACCTGTTCTTTGCCAAAAATTTCAACCCTGTCCTAAACGACACGAAAGTTTGGAATCGTTAAATCTTTCAACATTTTGCCAGTGAAAATGATGTTGTAAAACATTGTTGTCTGCATGAAAATAATCGTTGCAATGAGGATCTGCGTCGACATAACATTGCCCGTAATCATTTATCTGATATTCAGGGATCGTTATACAAATTCACTAACGCATGCATATTGCCAGTTGCAGTTGCTAATATTCGATCTGTCTGGTTACGCGCAAGAGACAACGTGACTATCATACCCGAACAGAGGAATCGTTCAGAGCATTGAAACGAGGGTAGCGCCGTGAATCGCGTTGCGTGTACCGACGGAATGCAAACAGAACACAGGTTA
The DNA here is from genome assembly GCA_028455595.1 of Lasioglossum vierecki. Taxonomy (NCBI): domain Eukaryota; kingdom Metazoa; phylum Arthropoda; class Insecta; order Hymenoptera; family Halictidae; genus Lasioglossum; species Lasioglossum vierecki. The sequence continues at coordinate 1,308,971 of CM052342.1, read as the reverse complement.
CAGCACGAACACGGCTTGTTTTCAACGGCGCGGCGCGGCGTCGCGTTGTTCCGAAATCCCATTTAATCAGGGAATCGGGCGTCCCGCGATCAAAATGTTGCGATCGGTTTACGGGACACGTTCGACGCCCTGTAGTAAGTAAATCTCGAGAGGTAGCACTTTGCCTTCAAGGTATCGACCATTGCGAAGCTTTCTAACAATAGTGTAAAGGATTAGAATTTCGTGGCAGGATATAGTTTAAATAACGGCACCAACACTTTGAGTTCAAGTTCAAACGGCAATAATCAAATGTCCATTGTAGCGGCCAGCTGCACGTATATAGAAACATTTGGCGTCAAATGGTCGGGACGGTTTCGAGGCTGGCAACGCTAAAGCTATTGAGAAAGCCGTTCTTAGCAAAATACAATTTAGACGTTGTAGACAATGTACGACTTTTTTAAGGGCGGTGGAGGAATGTTCTTACGAACACCCTCCCCTTCGATGACGATTGGGGAGGGTAGTGTGGGACTCGGCTCCCCCCTCAGATCTGATTGGGGGGGGATTATCATTGCTTTCCGCAGTCTACCGCCTATACCCACTAAACCCCCACCGCCCGAGGACTTTTAAGGACCTTTTCCTCTTCCTTATTTGATGGGACTTGATACCCCGACTGGCCCGCTTTCCGCATTCAGTGGGGGTATACAACCCATCTCCTCTTCACGCCTTTTTTTTTATATTCCCTTTCTTTGTGACTCGGGACGTGGGGGAAGGCCCTGTCTAAGATTCATTCCCCCACGTCCAATCCGAGGACAACCGCTCATGTTCTTGGCTATTCCCCTCTCCACGCCTGTTCTTGGCTTTAATAGACAATGTACGACTTGTCCCTTTGAATCTTCCGTTACCGGCTTCAATAGCTAATCTGATATTATGAACCCCTGAGTTTCCGAAGGGTCACGCCGACCGAGGTCCGATGGGCCCATTTATCCAGATAGCCAAGCAACTATCGAGCAGAAATCGGGCCCGGCTTACCGGGGTTAGGTATCGGGAATTATACGGGCCGAGCGTCGCTTGAACGGGCTCAATGCACACGCTGACTAGAATCTGATCCAGGAATTTATGATCGTGTGGGCTCGTAACGTTCCGTCGGCCCAAACCTGGCACAATCAGCCCTCGGCCCGTCGGTCCTGGTTTCTACCTTGGCACGACGGGCCGAGGGCTGCTTGTACCGATTTGGGCCGAGTTTGGGCCGGGGGCTGCTTGTACTGATGAAACATTACGAGCCCACACGGTCATAAGTGCCCTGGACAGAATCGAGCATTTCTGCTATTATACGCGCAAAGAAAGAAGGCACGAGAAACTCGTAGGTACCACGTAGTCTCCCACTACGCGCTATACAAAAGGCATGGAGCCTTGCGTCAAGAGTGGGGATTCGCCGTTCCCCTTGCACCCCACTGACGAGATTCTGTGCCTTCTTTCTTTGCGCTTACTATATCTGGATAATGGCCACGTGAGGTACCTCGCGGGCCTCGAGATGCACTACTAGACGCACAGTTTTTAAGAAAGTTAATTTAAATAAGAAAATATATTTTTCAATTTTAAACAAATATTGTCATGTTATTATTCAAGATATTGCATTGTTCTTTGCAGAAATAGATTCTGTAGACTTTCCCGAATACAGTGGTATTCAATATTAATACATTATGAATCTTTAAACATGTTTAAACAATCGTTAAAGATGGAGAGACAACCTTTTTACGTCAGTTTGTGAGGATATTTTTCAATTTATCATAAAAAAATAAGGGTGCAAAATATCTTCGTACGACGTGCAACCAGTGCAACCAGTGCCGTGGTGTATCTCGCCGTACCTGGTGGCAATTCATGCTCTCGGGCGAAGATATTTTGCTTTCAGGTTTGAAAAAAAAGTCGATTTGTTAACTTCAAAGGGTTGGGGTTGTGCTATTCTCAAGATAAAAGTCTGCTCTATCGCGTGATATAGTTCGATTTTTCGCTGCACCCTTATTTTTTATGATAAATTGAAAAATGTCCTCACAAACTGGCGTAAAAAGGTTGTCTCTCCATCTTTAACGATTCATAATGTATTAATATTGGATATCACTGTATTGAAAGTCTACAGAATCTATTTCTGCAAAGAACAGTGCAATATCTTGTATAATAACATGACAATATTTGTTTAAAATTGAAAAATATATTTTCTTATTCAAATGAAGTTTCTTAAAAACTGTACGTCTAGGGGAAAAATTGAGGGCAGATTCTGATTCGGCGTGAAATACTCTATAGGAATCATCCAACTGCAATTATTTAACAAATTTGGTGTTGGACAGTGTAAATCGAATCGAAACTTTCTTCCAACAATTCTATTAATCGGAAACTTTTATCCCTATAAGATTTTGTTTATTTTGTCGTTTTTTTGTTATAATAAATGGATGCTTATGTTATTTTGTTATTTTTCATTTTGCAATAAGCCCCTTTTCATTTCCTATCAGTTTTAACTCCATAAAGTAATAATTTATACTTCTAAATTGTGAATTGTGAGATCCGCAACATATAGTCATTTTCCTAACAAGTTATAACAGACTTTAAAACCCTTCTGCTTATAGCCGGGTACCCACGTGCGGCTTTGATCTAGACATTTTTTGATAAATTATCTTCACACCTGTTCAGACCCTCGTCGTTTCACTCATTTCCCATCGATTTATGTATTCACAGTTGAAAACAGTTTTCGCCAATAAAAAGACCCTCGTAAAGTTGAATCATCGCTGACGGATAATTTAAGGATATACTCAGTGACGTGTTACCCTGTGAGCAACTTGGGCAAATGCCCAGGGCGCCAAGCAAAACGTGGTCCTGAACACAAATCAAGATCTAAATTCTACGTTTTTCCTTGGGGGCCCCGAAATTCTACTTTGCCCAAGGCCCCAACTAGTTACAACGCACTACTGGACACATTTTTATAGCTCCAAAAAGAGGCGGCAAACAAATAAGATTTATTTTTTCTTTTAACTAGACCATACTTGCCCGCAAAATGTAGTCAAAAATGTCTTTTTCATTATTGCTTCAGTGATTTCCATTACCGCATTGTCCCCGACGCAGGAGGTCATTACAATGATTTTTCTCGAGGGCTATTAACCTTCTCTGCATAGTGTATCACATACATCATATACAGTTAAAAAATCTGGTATACAGGGTGCGGCACCTAAAACAGGTCACCCGAATAAATTGCTTGCTTTTGGAGATAGCCAAAAAAATGGATCAGACCAAACTTACTTGATATCGAGGGGCTCGTAATCTGATGTCATTAATTTTTTTATAGGTGGAGGCGTCAAGGAATATGAAGGTCAACTCTGTATTTTTTTAAAAAATGGAACGGTATGGTTTTTTATTTAAATTCTGATAGTGTATTTCAAGACGAATACACGCAAGGTCACCTGCAATAGAAAATAAAATGTCTCAAAGCACTTTTATTAAACTAAAAATGTGGGTTCTTACTATGTTTATTTATGTTTATTTTTCTGAAAGTGTTGTTTTAACTTTTTTAAAAACAATTTTCCCTTAAATAATACACAAAAACTGACCTTCTTTCAAATTTTTCATCTCAATTAAAAGAATCATGCAATGAAAGGTTAAAACAATATAAATGTCGGAAAGGTTAAGTCTCGCGGTCGCAGAAAGTTTTAACGAGGGATGTAATATCCTGTGATTACATCGGCATCGTTTTTTCATTAGATTTTAGATACGGTGCAAAGAAGTCCGCGAATACGGTGAACTAAATAGCGACGTAGGGAACGGCACAGAGAGTGTATCGACATCACCGCCAGATGTACGGAGTTCGATTCGAGTGTGTACAAACTGTAAGTGGTCTCGTGACGAAGACTCTCGATGGCTGGACGACTATCGCCGCGCGGCTAAGCCGCCCGATGCACCTAACCACTTTTATGTGGGGATGAACTTTTCATCTCGAACTTTCGTCGAGGCAAACAGTTATTCCCGCAACTTTTTTAACGGTGCTCGTTTGAGCCGGTGCCCGATGAAAAACCGCTGGTAAAAGTTTCCCCATCAGTGGCAAGAAAAACGAACGGTAACTATTCTTTATATTAAAGCAGCTAACCAACCGAGTTCCATAATTCGCGAGGGATGGGGCTCTGGTTATTTCCCATTGTAACCACGTTTCTGAACCGCGGCTCTCCTCTCCATTCCTCCCTTGATCCTTGTTCGGTTAAACGTTTGGAAGCCCGGCGAGACGTCGATCATTAAATGTGTTTGAACGCTTCCGGTATGCCGCCAGCTCGTCTCGGAAAATTACGAACCACAACAAGAAGACCCTGCCGAAGGTGTTTACGCGGCCGGGGTTTCATTAACGGAACATTTCAATTTCGAGGTGTTTCCGTCAGCAGAATAGCGACGCGGCTTACCACGGATCCGCAATATGATCCGTTGATCCAGCCTAGTTCTTCCGGGAGAGTCAGTCCCCCGAGAGCTTGTCATTGCGTAAGTTGATTCTGGCTCTCGATCAAGCGTCAGTTTCGCTTCCCCAGGGCAACGCCTCTCCGTCTCGTCGCTAGCAGAATGCACACTTCTACCGAAAGCCCTGTTATCCATTAAACGCAGAACAGTATCAACGGGATATTCTGGTTTTAAACCTTTGACAGATCTATTTTCTGCATTTTCTTTAAGGTCTGGTGTTTTTCAACTGTTCTGAAACTGATTTGTGCTGGGGATTACGAAAGTGAATTCTGAATTCTGACTTTAAAAAATATTTTATTACAGATAACGGAGCTTTATGCGGAATAAACATGTTCTACTTGAATTGCAAAAAACTGGAGTGACATGGAAACTTATATTCTTTCTTGATCTGTTTAGTAGGTTGAAAATAATATAACAGTATTCTGAATTTCTTCTAATATGTATACTATTTTAAATTAGAACTAATTATTTGTTGTAATAAATGCATAAAATCCGTTGTCTAGTAATATATAGTTTTTCATTTCGTTGTTATAATTATTGAGACGCCTACTTTAGCTCACAGGTCTTTTGTGCACAATGAAATGGCGCACGGACAATTGTACACAGCATTATTGCGCACACGGTTCTTTTGCACACCGCAATATTGCACAAACGTAGAATTCAACAAATGACGGATTGCGCACAGAAAGAATTCAAGTTGACGTTTACCATCGTGAGTTGTGCTGTGTGATTAGTTTATGGTTATACCTTCTGGTTATATTTTCTATGCAGAACGTGTCTATTAACAGAATTTGTTAGTGGTGTTATATAGTTGTGTAAGATGTACTTATATTATGAAAAGTTTTAAGTTTTAACTTATATTATGAAAAGTTTAAAGTATTAAGTTTTAAGTTATTTATTTTCCATACAATCTATATTAGATGCGTTTATTGTGCTTCTGACATTTTAAATAATTATTATTAAAGGTATACCTTCTATCCAAAGCTTTGAGACTCTTAGTTTCCCGCTTATTTTTCGAATATTTACACTTGTAGATAATTTCCAAAAATACGAAAGTCCAATAGTTTTATTTATTAACAACGTGAGCTTTTTATCTCTGTGTGTAGCACATTTATTTAATAGAATATATTGCTGTTTCGGATTTATCTACTATTTATTAATAGTAGAAGTCTGACGGTATGTCGGGTCTCACCGAGATTTTTGAAAAATTTCCGACTTTTTGGTTTGACGTTGAGTTGCACTACTGAATTTTCGAAATTTTTCGAGCGTTCGACTTGTCATTGACTTGTACTACTGAAACTCGATTTCCGAAAATTTTCGGCAATTTTTGGGTTTTAGTAGTACAACTCAATGTCAAACCAGACGGTCGAAAAATTACGAAAATTTTCGAAAATCAAATTTTATATTAGAAGAATAAGATATGGAAGAAAGTATCCGAAATTCAGTAGTACAACTCGACGATAATTTGGATATTTGGGAAAAGTTTGAGGATTCAATGAATATATTCGTAGGTACGTTTAGTTACTACACTATATTTATTCATTTAATATTCACACATAAAATGGTCAACGATTCGCTGCAAAAACCGGTACGACCACTATGTACTTGGATGCAAAAGGTGGATTTGGAACCCACTGTAAGACAGTAGGTACCCCTGAAGTAGGCTGAAATAATCCCCCGCTGAATGCGGACTGCGGGCTGGCCTGGTAGAAGAGATTTGCAATTGTTATAGCTGTGAGGAAGGGTCCAAAAGGCCCCTGGGCGGTGGGCGACCTGAGCGACCATCATCAAGAGGGGGGTGTGCGTAAAATGCTTAGATCATATACAGGGTGAATATTATATATTATCGGGTATAACGGGATACCGTAGCCTGTGTTTTCGTTTTTTTCTCTGCCTTAGCTTACGTATCCCCGCGCGCTAATGCTAAAGAGCGTAACTTTGAAGCCTCTTAACTCGAAAAGTACTTAACGAAAAAATACTTAAGTATAGTGTTTTGGAAAGCTCCCGAGATAAGCTACAAGAATATACAATAAAAAATGGGGGTATCCATTTAAAAAAATCATTGTAACCTTGACCTGATCTTTATGACGCAACTCAAGGTCAAACTGCTAATATCATAAAATAGATCTTTTTAAACCCTACAACTTTTGTATTCAACATTTTTTTATACAACGCTTTGTTTTCGAGATATTCAGGTGTTCCGGTATATAATATTCACCCTGTATGTAATACCGTCAAGTTTTCACAATATACGCACCTCTCACACAATTATCTATAAAACTAACATCACCGATAAATCCTGATACTGTAAACAAACTATAGATAGAAAATATAACCACAAAGTATAACCATAAACTAATCACAAAGTACAACTGAGAGAGAGACGATGGTAAAAAATCAGCTTGAATAGGAAAGGATGTTAGAATTTCTCGCGCAGAGGCGAAAGTAGATGACGATATACTATTGATACTCAAGAGTGTTCAGTCATTTTTTCGAGGACGATTCCAAAGTCGGGGAAAGCAGGTTGTAAACTGTCGACTTGGGAAATGGGAAATCGCACAGTGGGGTTATCTCGAGTCGGCAGTTGAGTAATGGCTCGGGTCAAGGTCCGCAGATGAGTGATAGAGAAGGGATGAGGTCATACTTTATCGAAGGCACTGTCTGGAATATTTCTCCCGAAATTGATAGCTGAGGCATGCAATATTCTAAGGAAGTAGCTTAATATCGAATATACTAATCCTAACGAATGACGTACCATACGGTGAAATTTAAAAAATGATGTTAAATGAACACGACTACACATTAAATGTACCTGTATGTTTATTTCAGATGTATATTTCATCAAAGAAACAACGTATGTAATAAAATGGACTGTACGCTTTGTTTCTATTTGTTTTCGTGTGTTTAACGAAGCACGAATACTCCCGAGTTCGGACCAACAGCGATTCGGTCCTGTATGTATGTACAGTCGAGAGCAAAACCCTCTGAAAACCAAGTTCTTTGAGATTAAACCAAATCACTTTAATTTTTTGTAGACATTAAAATAGTTAATTTAAAGTTTTGTTTGAAATTGCTAATGCTTGGAATTTTTAAATGGAATTTTATTTGTGTCTGTAATCTACATACAAGCTAATGAAGGATTTTGCTTCCACCGCTTACAGCGTTTTAAAGAATCAGTTTCGAGTGGTCAGGGTTTTCAGCAGTGCTTGGAGGTCTTCAACAGACTATATGCTGGCAGTGTGGAATGATTGCTTTTGACGGGGTCTACCTGCGTTGGTTACCTGGGTACGTGAGAATAATTTTCTTGATATAATGGTGTGCAACGGAACGTTTGTATTATGCGAGACTGAACGTATAGCCTGGAATCCGCGAAGACCTTAACACAGGCTTGCAGACAACCACAATGCGCCGTTGTGTTCGTGATTGCCAATTAACGGCGAAGGAAAGGAAATGTGGATCTCGAGAAGGGACAGAGAGGGATCGAAACTCTGGTAGGAGAGATCGAATCAGTTGCTATATAGTCTAACTAAGCAAACGACGCGCGACGGCAGACGTCTAAATTATGGATCTGGGGAATCGTGTGTGCACCGGTAGCAACCGGTAATCCCATAACTCCGAGAATACGCATTGAAAAGCGTCTTCTGCATGGAGACCGGCCTAGCTGATACACCGGTCTCGGTGAAAAGCGTGGCGGGTGGGCAAAGGTGAGGGGGCATAGAAGTAGCTCTTGCTTCTTTCACCCGAGGGAATTGTGGTTAACCGTACGGAATCGGTAGTGTCGTGGAAAAGAGGGTTGTTATAAGCGGCCTACACCACACCACACCACGCCCGGCTTGGCCCGCGAACTGGGGCGGTGTCACCGTCGTGGAATCGATATTTCTTCGCTCTTACTGAATTTTATTCGCCAGGGAAACAGGATAACGTCTAAACGCCCCATCCCGCGTGACTCTTCGATAATCAGCCGATCATTGGATACCACTTTCCTACCACTTCCTGGCCAGATGAAAAGATGGCCAGCGGGACGTTGCCGGGGATAAAATGGGAGCGCACCTCGCACTATCTGACCGAGCCCATCTCTTACGTAATCCATTTAATACTCTCTGCGACTGAAAGATAGCACCGGTAATATTTCCACGTTTTGGTTAATTCGATTTTCGAAATGTTCACTGGAAAGCAAACCAAACGACATCGAACTTATCGGTATGCGAAAACTTCGGGATTGAAATGTTACTTATACAAGTATGCATCTATGTATAAGTGATTTTAGCAATATGTTCGTCATATTTTGTTTAGTTCACTGTTTAATTCGTACTTGATTTTACAAATTGAACAATGGAACGTGTCGACAGTGCTAGAGATAGCTTCACTGTTGACGTGTAAAAAATCGAGACACCATTAATTTGGATAATCGGTATGTGAAAACTTCGTAATTAAAATGTTACTTATATAAGTATGCACATATAAGTAATTTTAGTAATACGTTTGTCATATTTTGTTTAATTCGCTGTTTTATTCGTACTTGAGTTTCCAAATTGAACAATGGAACTAGCTGCAATGCTAGAGTAAGCTTCACTGTTGACATATAAAAAATCGAGACACCATTAATTTGGATAATCGGTATGCGAAAACTTCGGAATTAAAATGTTACTTATATAGGTATGCATATATAAGTAATTTTTTTTAATAATACGTTCATCACATTTTGTTTAATTCACTGTTTTATTCGTACTTGATTTCCAAATTGAACAATGGAACGTGTTCACAGTGCTAGATTAAACTTCGCTTCTAAAAAATTGAGACATCATTGATTCGGATAATCGATGTTCTACCGAATCGTAAATTAGGTTCGAATAAAACTTGAAACGTTGTTCCACGTGTCCTTGCAGAAGTTTGTGACTAGGTCCTACAATGACGAGGAAAATGCCCGAAGCCAATAACCAATCAGGTCCTTGTTCATTTGTCTAGCCATCTTTTACAATGTATGAATGCTAGTTGGCTGGACCGACTGCTAGACAAGACTCTCTTATTAGACTTGATCGGTTCGCAAACTCCGCCGCGGGTGTGTTTGACCTCGTCGGGGTCTTATTCCACTCGCCGAATTGTTCACAGTTCCGCAAACTGTGCTCCATCGTCTGAACGCTCGAGGACCGGGCCTGCTGCTGCATTTATTACGCGGGAACGCTACGGTAACATGTCCAACTGTATACAGGGTTTCATTCCGCTTCGCTTGCCGTTTATAGACGTTTGCTCCGCAGAGCGGTAGGGACGAGATGTGTCCGATCACGTATGATGCTACTCCGCAACCGTGTTACACACGGGCTCCTTATTCTGCGTCGTTGGTCAACCATGAGTTGCGCGCAACTTACCTACTACATACAACCACGCAATGCATAAATTCTGCTCCCATCGTGTACAATGGTTACGCCATTTCCCCAATTCCCTGTTATCCGCTTTCACCTGTTCGACGGGCACGAACCAAGAGAGCATTTTAATCCGGACATCATAATTGTTACAAGTAAACTGCGGATCTTGTTATGCATTTATAGAAAAATCGAGTAGATCGAATTGTTGGCAATTTTTTAAAATCGAAGATGTCGATGTATGATATCTTCTCTATTAAAATCATTGACGGAAGAAATAATATTCAATTTGGTTTCTATTCCTTGCAATTAGAGCTGTGACTTATGAGATACCCGGGTAAACAAAAATTACCCGAGTACCCGGGTATCTCATGAATACACTGTGGATCTTTATGCAAAATAAAAATGTTTGCATCAATAGGAAAAAGCAGACGATATATTACGATTACTTATTCTCTTAAACGATTTTAATAAATTTAAATTAATATGTCAACGTTCTTTTAATTTAATTATTGTTTTAAATTGCACAAAATAATTTATGACTTATGTTTTATGAGACACCCGGATACTCGGCTATCTCATGAGATACCAGGGTAGTTTTACTCTACGCGGGTACAAGTCCGAGCTCTACTTGCAATCGATGGAGACAATTTTTATTTTGCATACAGATCCACAGTCTAGTTATAAGGCAACATTTCAATTACTTCGATGTAAGTGTTAACCCTTTGCCCTCGGAGCTATTTTAACTCGAAAATTAAACGTTTTTTGTTCATTTTATGTGCAAGAACAACTCCTGGTTGTTTGTTAACGTAATTCAATGTCCAATCGCCAAGACGGTCTCGGATAGAGATAGAGATTTTATTTTTAGACAAGAAAATTTAACGAAATTAATTGTAAAATGATTAGAAAAAATATATTTATTACGATAATAGGTAGGAATAATTCCTTAATTAATTTTAGTGGAAATATCACAAGTAGACAGGCAGACACGATTTTATTATATATACAGATATGGAATAGGTTTAATACCTGACACAATATATTTAATAATGTAAGAAATATCTTGAATAAAAGTAACGCAATCTTCAATGGCGACTCTGAGGGATAGTACATTTAATTATTAAGTTCTGGTTATAAATAACTATCCTAAATGACTAAAACGATTTTGTCTACCAGTAATCGTTAAATCAGAATATTTTTTAGCCATTATCAATGACCAGAATTTTATGTCGGAAGACCATTACATCCCTTACACCCTGTACACGTATCTGGAAAAAATTTTCTTCGGAAAGATCAATCCAGCATTGCAGTAGCAGAAAAATGAGAAATCGCCGGGCAATATTTCAGAGCAGACAGGGACACGCTGGAAAACACTGGCAAGATTATCTTCTTATCGTGGAACAGCGAAAGAGTTGCGGAGATCGTGAAAGAGGAGGATCGCCAGCGGAAGTTGAGGACTGTTTCGGACGAATCGTTTTTTGCTTGGAGGATTTGGTTGTTTTAATCGATCGGACTCCCTCGTGGAAATAATGGAGTTGTGAACGTCATCTGGAAACGGAAGCCGGACGGTACTACGTAGACGTATCGGATTCCCTCTTCTCGACCCCTGTGTATCCAGTGTGTATCATTCGTCACGCTGTAGAAGTATCATTCGTCCTCGAGGGAGTCTCGGCACGGTGACGTCACCGAATAAATCCAAAATCAATTTCTACGGCAACGAACTCGAGCCGATGCGATAGTTCGCTCGCTATCCGTGGGAACAGTCTCAACGTCCTCGGGACCTGACCAACGCCCGCTGTCCGAGGGGCATACAACAATTTTTCATCCGTTATCGTCGACGCACCGTGACAACGAGCGACATCCAGTCGGAAATCGTGCACGTTCATGTGCTCGAAAAATCCGTTCAGAGATTTGTGAAGCTTTAAGCAAAGCGTTGATGTAAACAATCACATTAGGAACGAAGTAAGAAGAAAATTATCAGAATGCACTTTTCATAAATTATATCTTATATTTAGGTTGTTGCATATGAAATGTCCGATTTTTACCAGTTGCATTAAACAAACGCAATTTTTAACCCAAAATTCGAGAACTCGATAAATGTCGAGTTTGTGGTCAATTCACGTTTTCATTTAAAAGATTGTTATCTTGATTTTGTAGTTCTTTGTATGTACCATCAACGACCAGTAAGTGGATTAATCACCACATTTTGACCAACAATCACATAACGCTATCGTTAATAAGTTATTTTTCCAGACGTATAAAAGCAATAATTAATTAATTGGTTATCGATGGTAATTTATCTTCTGGATATTACAAATTTTTATTCGCTGCGCAAAGGTTCGATCATTTACAACAACAATTAGCTATATTTGTGAATACTACATTTATTTAATAAATTAAATTTATTTAATTTAATTTCTGAATACTGTTTATGCTGAATGGTGACATATCAGTAACTAGCGAGAAAGTTACTCGAAAGACTTTCTCGCTAGTTACTGATATGTCACCATTCAGCATAAATACATTTCTCAAATTGCCTTTGAACATCCCGTGTATAAGGCAGGGCCCGCTAGATAGCCTTACTGATGAGTCCTCTAGCGAGTCTTGGACGAAACACCTGCTTTCTTTTCCTCGTATTGAAACATTTTAATAGCTAACGTGGTTCTCGTACCTGAAGATTCAAATCCGAATCCCCAGCGTTTTAGTATTCACAAATATAGCTAATTGTTACTGTAAATGATCGAACCTTTGCGCCGCGAATAAAAATTTCTAATATCCTGAGTATAAAAGCAATGCACGACAGTCGCGTTGGTTGACGTTTAAATAAACTTTATTTAAAAGTAAAGTTATATACGTCTAGATTAAAATTGAACATAGGATATCCAAACGTACCGAG
>CM052342.1:1275228-1296154 GCA_028455595.1 Lasioglossum vierecki | reverse complement strand
ATATGATATTGCGATCATTTCGTCGCTCATTCGTCGGATTCAATTTACGGGGCGGGAAGAGCGCGAAATTGATAACGACGCCGCGCCGCGCCGGTTGATTGCATTCGCGATGCAAATTCTTCGAGATGGAGGTCGATACAGCGTCACCTTGTCGTTCGCAACGACTTGCTGCCATCGCCTACGAGTCTTTCGACTTCCGGTTACTTTTAACGAGCGCTCGAACTCGACACGGAATCTTTGACCATCGTCCGAACTTCGCTCGGAAATTAATGACGGTAGCTCGCAGACGTCGGAGATCAGACCGAAAAGATTTCCTCGATTTTTACAAGTCAACTTCCGCTTTCTCGTTTTTCCAGTTTACCGCTGGTGTGATCACGTCATTGGAACCGTCTCTACAAATAGACTTCGGATACTATCTTACTTCTAATTTGTCAGCAGTTATATTGTATATTGAATTAAGGAGATGCTTCAAGATTTGAAGAAAGTTGATTAAAAAATATGCAAAATAAAACTGCTATGTAAGAATTTTGATGGATCTAATTATGGTTCTCACGAAATTCCTTTTCTTGCGAAAGAAATATGAAATATTTATTGGAAGATGTCTGTCTAATTTTCTATTAACTTCCTGCTATATATTATGTAGTAAATGAATGCTTCTAAATTGAAAGAAAGTCAAGTTGTTTGATCCAGTTGTAAAAAAGTTACTTTTTAAATTATAGAATTATAGAGTAATCACTTTTCAATAAAATACGTTAATTTATCGCTATTGTGTGTCGATCCTAACACGAGCCGTGTGTGAGAAGCAATAAGAGTTAAGTCAAGAAAGGGAGGCTGTGGTTGAAACATGTTAATTTTACTGCAGAATCATTTTGTCTGTCGATAATGGCAGCAGTCATTCCCAAAGAGTTATTGCAATCATGAAGTAAATAGGAAAAGTCGTGTGACTGAATGGCAATTATTGTACTCACCGGCGAAGCTGGCAGTTTCTCGAAGTCTCCTCGACAAATGACAGCTGGTCTCGGTGTCGAACGACCGTTATTATTGCAGTTTCAACGTGGACCCGGCCCATTGTTGGGTTCATTAACATCTCCCACGTTCCTCGGTTTATTTGACGAACGGTTAGCAGAGCTGATGATGGTCGAGCCGGGTGTCGCGCGAGCACGCTAATCACCTCGACCGCTATCGTTCACATTTGCGGGCCACCATAAGCACTCCTGATCGCGGAAACGGAAATTGCACGCGAGGAAACGGCCAGAGTCGCCTTTGCTATTGCGAAAAATCTCGAATTGGATTCTCTAATACATTTGGATTCTCGAGAATAATTTCAGAAATTAACCGGAAACCCGACCACAGTCAGCGAAATGTCCATAGTTGCACCCCTAATTTCTTCGTTTTTTTTTTATTAGAAAATCTCATATGATATTAATTTCAATATAATTACTAAAAAGACGAAATACGCCATATACAAAACAGAATATAATAATTACAAAATAGAATGTGGTATATTAGAGATACACAAATATTTTAATACAGACAAGCTTTTGTATTTGGTTTAGTTATTAATACTGAGACATCCATTGGAAACTGGAAATTTTTTTTCTTCGTATTGAAATTCAGTTTATGACAAAACGATTTAAATATTCTTGTTACAATTTCGTCGTAATTTGATTTGAGCTTTGAGAATCCTGGAGAGCCCGACTCACCTGGACCTGATGCCTTCCGTGGTCAGGGTTGTTCTGACCGTTGGGTACCCGAGATTTTCGGGTTGGTAATCGGTGATCGATAAAAATTCGAGGGATAAATTGATTGACGCGACTCGATGCGTCATTTGCTTAATTCTACAGAGTCGTACTAATGATGGGACCAAGCGCCGGTTAATTATCGTGCACGGTCTAGCGTGACAATATTGAACGTTCCGATTGAGAGGACTGGTCGATTGGAGATTGCCAGGCTGCACTGTCGCTTGTCGGGCCGGGGGCGCTCGTCCGACTTCGTAATTCGTATCGAAAAAGTTAAGAGGGGCTTGGATCCTCGTATCGCGGACCTGTCGATACGAACACCTCGGAGCAGTACGCTACGGAAAATTGGGTCGTGTCGTTCGGGAGCAGCCCGTCGGTACTCGTTCGCCAACTTTCGCGAAAACAATGAAAGAGTTTAAAACGCGGGGGTGGGAAATGGGTTAGGGCGCGGGCGGCGGGATTCGAGAGAAATTAGCGTCCGACGATGACGATACGTCGACAACCATCGGCAGCATGGTTGGTTGCTGGGAATTTTCGAGTCGATAAGCTTCGTGTCTGCGGGCTTTTAGACCGTAAACTTTGCTAGCTCTCAGTGACCGATTAATTTGTGAATAAACGTTTTCACCTTGCTGAAGTCCCAGATGAAAACCGAGTTGAGGTAAACCTCTATGATGTACGCACCGTTCTGAACAGAGGTTATGTTCGTCCGATTTCCGCATTTCAGGCGGCGTTTTAATTGTTAATAACTAGAAACGGAGCCGAAATAATAATTTTTTGATTCTTCATTGTCGTCTTATACTGTGTCACGTCCGGTGGTTCTGCCATGAGTAATAATCAATAAAATCACTAATATATATATTATATAATCTCAGAATTTCTTTTCATATTTTTCTATTAATGTTGCACGAGAGATATAACATCAATTATTATAATTAATAAATAATATTGAATTATCATATACTATACCACATTGCGAGCGATAAAAACTAAAGAAAATCTTTCTTTTTAATAAATCATGCGAGCGTAATATTAAATGAAACATCCGTTGAAGTTTGATCATCGATGAAGAATGCAAAAGAGAACTCAGAGGAAATTAGAATAAATACTGCCAAAGAAGCTGCGTAGGGCCACTTGATCCATCGAGATAAAAACGAATCAATAGTTAAACATCCGATCAAAATGCAGACGAAGCGAAGAGATTAAGAAGAAAAATGGTTACAAAGAATTGATCAGGTTGCATCCACCCTAAAAAGATTAAGCCTAGAACAATGGATTGGCGAATTTTTTTAATAAAAATCTTTAAACTTATATCAAAATCTGTAAATTACGATTTTCATCTATAAACGTCCACCTCAGGACGTAACAACTGTCACGATGAGAAAGTAGTCTAATACCCTGCTATACGCAAATAATAATTTTATACTTGAACTGCAACAAGCTGGGGTAAAATAAATATTTAATTTCTTGTTGAATATGTTTAATAAATTTTTATGCTGTCAGAAATTAGACATACCCTTTCTTATCATAAATGCGTAAATTCCGTAGTCTAATAATAGATAAAACTTTCCTGACGAAACAAACATTATGCATCTATTTTAAAACAAGGATTATTTCAGAGAATAGTGAAGATTTGGCACAAAACAGTAGCACTTGATCATATTCATTTGCCTAAATACCCCAATCGTTAAATTGTATTTCGACTCTACCGTAGAATCGTAATTCGGTCGTTTGCTGATTTCGTAAACACCCTGTACACGAAGACAATACCGTATCTTGTAATCATCCAGCAAAGCCGTGGTCCTCGAAAGTTTCCCGGGATATACATCAAACTTCACGTGATTAGACGTTCGTACGTTTCGCCGCGTTCCCATAATAGCTGTCTCATGTTGCAGATAAATGTTTAAACGGTGGGAATGATCGCCAATAATCGCAGTCGGGTGTGTCGATTATCTCGTCACGCAGCAGCTCGGAAGGCAACAGCCCGTCATAGACGATTGGAGAGAAACGACAGATGCGTCGCGACGTTGCGTCCCGTCGCGTCTAGCCTCGTCTTGTTTCGTCTCGTCTCGTCTTCTCTCGTCTGGGCCGTCTCGTTGCAACCGCTTAACCATCTCGGGCTGGTCGGGTAAGGCTGTATGTTTCGAATGTATATTAACCGCTTATCCGATTCGCCCGTCTCCCCGAGCTGTTGCGACGTTTACGCCTTCGGGGCTTCGAACAGAGCCAGGATTTTCCCCGGGGCCGACGAACTTTGCCGATGACAAGGAGGGGATTTATGAGAGGCCAAGATAACACGGCCGGAGAGCAGTCCGTTCGACGCGTCTATCAGCGCTCGAGTACCTTCGTCGAGGTGTATTTTAACGTCTGCTGGGGTTTGTTGTTTGCTATCGGCACAACCGATAAAATTTTTCGCAGCCGTCGCGCATCGGTCGCTCCGCTGAAACACTGCGCGATTCTTCCTCTCCGATTTTCATGAAACTTTACAGGTTCATCGAGGAGTTTAACACGAGATTCTTCTATTTTTTTATCGGCGTGGAGTGGGGTTTAAGAGAGCTCTTTGTTATCCACGTTTCGCAATTTTCGAATCAGAGTGCAGCTGCATTTTTGTTTTTTCTTAATGCTATTTGATGTTTTAATCGAACACGTATATTATTGATCGATAAGAAATTAATTTCACATCGTTTTATAATGAAATAAATACTTACTATGAAATTCTATCAACGGTGGGACACATAGGAGAGAATGTCAACTAATCTTAACATCTCTTTAAACAGATGTTCAGTTTCTTAAGACTTAATCAGAGTTTGGCAATGCCATTTAGGAAAGATTTAGCATGTTATAAGACGTATAATCTAACGTAGAAATGAATATTAACGTTCTACACCACGAATGTATAAGCAATTTCATCAATATGCATTAAGTGAAGTTATGTTGGTTAAGCTAGTTATGTTAAGGAAGCTTTGAGAAAGATTTACAGGCTGTTTAACCATACACGACATGTACATGACTATATGAGAATGAAAATGTATGTGCCACAAAAAATGAAGTTCGCATAAAGTAAATTTTTATTCGCTTATTTATCGGTAGCTTCTCTGCTTTGTAATGTTTATATTCTGCGAGATCCTTTTGCTGTTTTATTATTTTTGATTAATTCAAATTATTAAGAAAGTAATCTTAATCTCGCAATTAATGTAAAAAATTTCGGTTTAGTACAGAAGTTCGCAAACTAGTTACAAATATCATATGAGTCTGTTAACTACTTCGTTTGATATTGTTTGCATGTTCTTTGCTACAACAATTCAATTCTCATAGAGCCCGACTAAAATCAAACAGTGCCGACACACAAGTTACATTAGTTCACTTTTGGTGTTCGTATTTGACCTAGTTCGTACATCTTCTGGAGAGCTGGGAAGATTGTAAGACAATGAAAAATTCGTCCGGCAAACGCAGGTTTAATTCGATGAAAGAATGATAACTCGGTGAGAGATGAAGTCGAATATAAAAACTTGAAGTGTCTTTCCACTAACAATAAGTACGAAAGGTCCAACAATTCACTGTCAGCTGTTCGTGTACAAGTTAAATAACAACAATCTTAGAAATGAGAAGGGACACGAGTATGTTGTGTGGCAAGGTTCGCTGGTCCTATACGCGATGTCGTAGGAATCGGTTTTCGCTGTGTCTTCGACATTGCTGAAACATTAAATTAACTATTTCTTTGCGATCCTTTTAACACACGCGGTGACTTAAGACGGACGAAACTATCTATTACCTTAGTATCAGTCGTATAGCGTCTTCGATGAACGAGACACCCGGTGGACTCAACAATGTTTTCGCCTCGCAGATTGTTCTCAGAACACATTGTCGTCCTGGCATATTCTGGCTGAAACATAAGTCTATGGTATCAGGTGTACAAATTAATTCTGGACATTTTCAATTCAAATCTTTTACCCTCCCTCATATCGGAGATTTATTGGGTTGTTTCAAGAATAATAGTTTTGGTTCTTAAACCTTAAAGTTATACAGGGTGCGGCACCTAAAACAGGTCACCTGAATAAATCGCTTGCTTTTGAAGATAGAAAAAAAAGGATCAGACCAAACTTACTTGATATCGAGGGGCTCGTATCTGATGTCATTAATTTTTTTATAGGTGGAGACGTTAAGGAGATATGAAGGTCAACTCTGTTTTTTTAAATGGAACGGCATGGTTTTTTATTTACATTCTTATAGTGTGTTTCAAGACGAATACAATAACCTATTATCAAGGTTATTCAATGTCACGCAAGGTCAACTGCAATAGAAAATAAAGTGTCTCAAAGCACTCTTCAAACATTACTACGATTTACATGTAACATGTTATTTACGTATTCACTGCTACTTCAAGTGTTCAAAATGACGACATTGCTAAAATGTTTATCCCATTTCCATCATCAGTTGCTTTTTTGGTTCGAGTGCGTTTTTTCTTATCCACATTTCCAGTTTCTCAAAACTTTTTTATAATGTTTGCAAAGACAGTAAGTGGAGGACTATTGCGATCGGTAAATTTTTCACGCGTACCGCTTTCCTCATAATTCTATGACATTCACCATAAACGATAACCACTTCCACTTTCTCTGCTATTGTGTAACGCATTCTTGAAAATTGAATATTCAGATTGAATATTCCGAAGTCGTAGTCTGGTCGATAGTCAAACTACTAATATAATATTTCTGGATACAGGTAAGTATACAATGTGATGGTATGTTTATTTATGTTCTGTGACCCTTACCAATACTTAGAAGAGCAGTATGCCAACAACCACAGAAATTGAATGACCTTCATAATAGGTCATTGTGTTCATCTTGAAATACACTATCAGAATGTAAATAAAAAACCATACGGTTCCATTTAAAAAAACAGAGTTGACCTTCATATCACCTTGACGTCTCTACCTATAAAAAAATTAATGACATCAGATTACGAGTCCCTCGGTATCAAGTAAGTTTGGTCTGATCCTTTTTTGCTATCTTCAAAAGCAAGCGATTTATTCAGGTGACCTGTTTTAGGTGCCGCACCCTGTATACAGTAAAGCGTTGATCCGTACTGTTTCTTAGCAGGGGTGGTTTAACACAAGTGGGGGCTCTAAGCGGTGAAAAATTTCGAGACTCCCCCAGAAAGAAATTTCAAGAAAACATTATGTCATGACCTAGAAAAAAAGTAACCAAGAATTCCAAAAAAATAAATAATGATAAATAATGATGGCCAGCGTTGTTAGGCAATTTGACAAGCTAAAAATTTTCTGCTCCAAGCGCGGGGCCCCCAGAACCATCCGGGGCCCTAAGCAACCGCTTAGTCCGCTTCTCGTTTAATCCGTCCCTGTTTCTTAAATCGTCTTAGAACGTAATACGAATACCAAACTCATTGTCTCGGTTACCTGTCTAGGGCAGCCTCGAAATTAGCGTACATTTCACGGCGGTGCCTCCTCTTGATCAGCCAAGGCTTCTTAAAGAAATATTTCCTCTGAGGGCTGTCTTGCGGCCGTATAGGGAAGATAGTGTCGAACTCGAAGTCCAGGTACCAGTTTGAGGGCAGTGGCAGTTGAATAGACTGCAGCGTCGATACTGTCATCTGAATCATACAAAACGAGACAGTGTTCATACCACTCGTACTGATTAGACTCTCTATGTAATCTTCGTCGCGATGTATAAAAACAATTTACCAGTATTGTTTCATATTTAATATTTTGTAAAGCCTCTTTTATCTTTCATGTAAATTTACAAATTTTTCTTGAGACAGTTTTAGCACAGTTTCTCCACGACCCACTTCATAAGCTGAACAATTCAAACATGAAGTGAATACCATTATAGCGAATATCATGTACTGGAGACTTTTCGCGAGATGTAATTTCCTGTATAGATTTACAATTAAAAAGGGAAGTACGACACGTGTACTTATCATTTTATTCTACTTGAGGACTCCAATGTTTACGTCTTTCTAGATAACATTTCTTAGGAACGGATACTACAGTTATTTCCAGCTACTTGTATGATACAATGAATTTACTAAAATGTGAATTTTCTTCCGATATCGGAAACACAGAGTGTTCCATTGTCTTGTCCCTGGCCGTATCAGCAAGAAGTAGTTCATTCCATTTAAACAACAGAGTGCGAGGTAAACATTTCTTTCAGGACGATTACTTCTGGATAGCAGGTTCTACTATGCCCGTTATCACGGGATCAATTTGCGAACGAACTACGTTGCACTTCTTGCCCCTCCGTGGATACACTCCGGAGCACTATCAAAAGACTGAGAATCACAGGGAGCAGAGCGCAGCGGACGGTTCTTATCGAGATTGAAGACACTCGTGCCGATCTCGGGGCCACTCGGAGAACAATGGGCCACCGAAATCGTGCGCGCACTTACCACGAAAGCGCTGCCCTTCGGAAATGTCAGTCGCCTGCGTCTGGAAAGGGTCTCCGGTGACCTTTGACCAGGACCGTTTAAGATGGTGTCATTACGGTGATACACTGAGTCCCCGGGGGTCAGCTCTAGGAGCAGGATCTCGCCGAGAATCAGGACGACCCACCGGGCTCTCATTTCTTGGAATTACCGGCTGAAATCAGCCGTTTCGCGGAGCGGAAGACCTCAGACCTCTCCTGGGAGCCGCCGGCCGGAAAACTTTTTCCAGGAAGCCCGGAACATCTTTCGCGGTTAACGTCGAGCTGCGCTCGCTGACGTTTCGTTCGCGAACTGCTGCACGCTGAGACGGTCGCGGTCGCGCGAATCTCACGAATCGCCAACGGACATGGTCGACGTGTTTGGCCATCGAGTTATCGGACCCGGATGGTTTACCCTGCGACTCACTCACTGTCACGCGGACACGCGATCACGAGTCACTCTAATCGGATGCTAATGCCTCTGCAACTTTTGCGAAAAAATCTCAGGCGACAATAGCAGGACGCGGACGGAAATAGGCCCTTGGAAATTATTCGCGGTTTTTCTTCATTTCTCGACGCCCGAATGATCGTTGATATACTGTCACTATTCTAATGTCTCACAAGGGAATAACAAATAACTACAATGATAAATAAATTGGAAAAAAACCTTTTATTCGAACAGGGATGCTATCTATAAAATCGCGAACCCGGGACGAGAACTTCGGACTTTTCCGTCTGAAACCCGGACACTTTCTGTTATAAAAAAATATATTTGTTATGATAATTATCAATAGATAGAAATCAATCATTTTTTAATGAATTGTACACAGTGATTAGAATTTCTTCATCCCCAAAAATGTCTCACAGTAAAGAAAATGTATATATTCTCTGGACGGCTACGTTTACTCTTTTAAACGTTGATTACAGGAGAATAAAATTTTGTTTCGTGTAAAAAGAATAACTTTCATATTTGCTAGACATTGTTCAACCTATCAATGAAGACTACCATATCTTGAAGGACTAATTTCTAAAAATTTCTATTATGCACATCAATGAACATCATATAAGTCCCCAGCACGGGTCTGCCGAGGGACATTTATGCGCCAGGGACACTATTCTTTGACTTTTGACGAACATAGAGAAGGACAGCCAAGCTCGAGAGCCCTCGGTCACCGAGAAATGTAAGCATAGTTAATCTAAATTTCCAACTTCTTTATTTTTTATTATTCTTTACGGGACTTCGATGACCATATTTCTGGAATTTTTCTAACAAAAATCATACCAAATATGATATAATTCTGATGATATTTACTTGTGTAATAGACAATTAAAGTTTCGAGCGCGAAGAAAGATAGCGTATGGGAAAGAAAGAGACGCAGAGTCCTTCCTTGCGCTCGAAACGTTAATTGTCCATTACACAAGTAAATATCACCGGTATTATGTCATATTAGGTATGATTTTTATTAGAAAAATGCCACAAATATGGCCATCGAAGTCCCATAAAAAAATAATGGGAAATAGAGAATCGGGCTCACCGATATATCTGAGCCGCATTATGTCATATTTCTCGACGATCGAGGCCTGTCGAGATTCACGGCCTCTCAAGGAGGCACATCCCGCAGTAGTGGGGAAAGATCTGGGACATTTACAAGTCAGTCGTTTGGGACATTTATGGATAAAATACTACATAAACCAGTTGTACAATTTTCTCGTTATGATAATATTAATTTATTTAGCAGCGTAAGGTTCGATCATTTTCTATGTTACCTCCCGGAAGTTGATTTACGTGATTTTATCGCTTCGTGATACGTTGCATTCGCGAGACGTTCAAATATTGCAAGCTTTTCAACACGACGGCTGCGTTCGGAACACGCGCCCGCCCCGGGCTGTGATTGTCACGAGCATGAACGTATAACGACGTAACTTCATTGTAAAAATTAGTATCGTATAGCAACGATTAGCAAGCCAAATTGGGTACTACAATAAACTAGAGAATCTCTACTTTACAAAAATGTAAAAATCATCGCGTGGACCGACGTGGACCATATACTAATTCATTAACGAAGAGGAGTAACATACGCGTTTCTGTGCAAAAATAAGTACCGTCTTTGACACTTAATTTACAAATATAGAGGAATGTTATCGATAATTTGGAATTACTAAAGTGAAAATACATGTTTTAAGATGCTATATTCATTATACATAGGAAATTTAAATACTCCTTAGTACATTTTAACATATTTCTAGCGCGTATGGCAATGTGCCCATTCATTTATAGGTTAGGCGTCCGTCTTTTAGGTGAAGTTTACACGCTCTGTAAACATACAACAAAAGAATTTTCAGTTTTAATATTCAAGGGTTTTAATACATGGTTATTTTAGATAATATTGGCACAGTTAGTTTTTGTTGATTTGAAAGTTAATTTTGTCCAGCTAAAAAGACCATTTTTCACACTGTGCAGCGATTCAATAGAGGCGACGCAAGTAGATAGGGCGGCCGGTCTGACTGACGAGTTTCTAAGTAGAAGCGTCAGCGGCTCTCAGGCAGTAGAATGAGCGGTCAGTGGTTATGGTAGGCCTCCTTTAGACGGTCCGCCCTCGCTGCTCGTTGGCGGCTGGGTCGTCGACGGGTCGACGATTCTAACTCGTCCTTCGATGATCACGTCGCTGATGATCCTGGGTTCGCATGTGATACCCAGCAGGTGCTGTCCACCGTTTTCGTTTGCGTAGATGTGCGCGAGTTCGCGCAATTGTTACCGGCGACCGGCGCGGCGCGACATGCGATACCCGTATGATCTAACCTATAGAATTAATGGGGCTTCTGCGTTTCCCGTTGGTTCTAGAAGAACGCACCGAGCAACATTATGCTCAGTCGTGCGAGGCGGAAACGCAGAAACAACTGGAATATAAATTGAAGGAGGGTATCACAAGCGCGTGATGTAAGGGCAAGAATTAAGCGAGACTCACTTAATAAAACTGGGAATATATTATCGTTACGAAATAGAGTACAATATTAACTAAAATAAGACTGATATTTAGAAGTGCGCGAGAACGATGAGACCGCACGAGGGCGAATGAACGCGAAAAGTAGAAGAAGTGTTCGCTTCCAGGTCGGAACTAGAACTGCCGCGCTTTGGCAGCCTTCGAATCTCTTTTACCTGTCGATCAATGGTTATTATTGAAAGAGTTATCAGTGGTTACCGGGAATTGATTAAGGTGAGAAGACCGAGAGCCATGGCTAGCACGGTGTATGGTTACGACTATTATTTCAGGATGCTTATAATGAGATATGTTCGGTTATGAGGATGGAATTGCGAAAATGATATTAGAATAAGATCGCGAAAAATATAACGTGGCGTGATTACTGCGAACTATAGCGAGACATGACTACTGCGAATTATGACGGACGTGAGACTCTGGTCTTGGTAATGTAAACTTATATCTAGCGAATATGTATACGGTTATTTACTGACTATGCTTATGACTATGGCAACACGTTGGCAGACGTGACATCTACAACAATTCTAGCAAAGTTTGAAGCATACCCAAACGTGTCAATTCGGTGAAATCTTATTGCTTAAGGCCATGGTTTGCTATTCAAATGTTTAATGGTTCTCGGGAAAAGAAAGGTGGTGTTTCCTAGACCAGTTAGAGGACTCATCAGTAAGGCTATCTAACGGGCCCTGCCTTAGACCACCTTTCTTTTCCCGAGAACTATTAAACATTTGAATAGCAAAATGTTTGGAGTGTTAACAAAGTTCACTGTTGCTGCTGGTTCAGAAGCAACCAAACGCTCCGGTTCACATGCCACGTCGTGTGGTTTTACACTGCTGCATGAAGCATATACGTATTATGAAGCGTTGGATCGGCCAACATTAAGCTTCACAATGATAGTTCACAATAAAGTTCAGAATAGTAGTTCGGATCGACACGAACGAAAGTTCACAAATGATGTTCGGATCGGCACGAACAAAAGTTCATAAATAAAACATTTGAATCGGCACAAACGAAAGTTCACAAGTAAAAACGTCTGGATCGACACAAACGAAAGTTCATAAGTAATGCGTTTGGATCGACACAAACGAAAGTTCACAAATGATGTGTTCGGATCGACACGAACAAAATTTCACGAGTAAAAACGTTTGGATCGACACAAACGAAAATACACAAATGTTGCGTTCGGATCGGCACGAACGAGAATTTATAAAAAGAAAACGAATGAAAATTCACAATAACGCTCTACGAATGATTATTCAATGTAGGAAGTCGTACTAAATAGCTCGAAGACTCGAAACAGAATGTTAACTTTCCTTTCTGCAATTCCCTACCAAAGCTTAGAAAAGTGTCATTTCTTTGGTAGGGAGAGATGAGGAACCAATCACCAGTTTTGGGGTGTAGTCCAAATCTGTGGAACGCCTACGAAACTCTTGACTTTATTTCTGACGCAACCTCGCCAGACGATGCACAAAGATCCCTTGTTTTACAATCTATTCCCCAAAACTGGTGTCGCCTTTCCGCTGAGTGTGGGCCTGCGTTGCGTCACTTGTCATTGACTGGGGCATGGTTGGTTTTCCTTTATGATTGGGATAGGACACTTAGCCTTCAACCGTACCCAAGTCCGTAACTAATTCTGAGGGTTGAGGGTGCCAATAAATAACTCTTAAACTGCTGTGTTCCAAGTGGTCACAGAATAGGCCTACACAAGATGTCTAGGTAATTCTAGACACAAAACGTGGCCTCGAGCAATAAGATTCCATCGAATCAACACATTTGGGTATGCTTCAAACTTTGCTAGAATTCTTGTAGAAAATGTTCGAACCTCGCGTTGCTAAATAAATTCATATTATCTTAATATGACGATCAAGATAAAAAATTACTTATATTTCTCGTTATGGTCTTTACTAATGCAGGATGTCGCGTTAAAATCCGGCAAGGGGATCAAAGTGGTGCTGAATCAATGAAATCGCGTCGGGGTGATTAGCAGGGCCAATCTGAGCGAAAAAAGGTCCGAGAATGTCCGTCAAACGCTTGCCGACTGGATCGCATACCGTGCTTTTTCAATCCCGCTCGGCGAAGAACGATTTCAAGCTCGCATTCCGAGCGGCACGACGAGATTCCTGGATGAGGGCCGATCTCTATCCTCGAACCGCATCGCCGGGTGCAACGTACGGGATCAGAGTGTCCCTAAATTTCGCAAATCTCTCGAAATATATTCGACGGGTCGACGTCTCGCCGCGTTATCCAATCTCGAGGAATCCTGACCATTTCCGTGGGTTCCATCTGCGGGGTAATTTCACCGTGGGCCTGCAAACCGGAGCCAAACCCGTCCGCAGTACTCCATCCCTACTTTTTCTTTCCCCTTACAAGTGAATACATCCGCGGGATAGTCTCTCGAGGAGTCCGGAGAGAGAGGGAGAGAGAGAGAGAGAGAGAGTGGAAGGGAGGGAGTGATTTATCCAACGTCCGGGGACGAACTGATTTCGCTTGTCCAAACCTGGCCGATGGCCCTTAATTAAACGGGTCGCTGCATTTTAAACGGGGACGGGGGATTCCCGAAATTGCGGCCCGGCCAATACTTTCCCGAATAAATGAATCCTTGATGTCCCGGCCAAACGGGTCGTTCCGCGGAACGACGATAATCCCGAGCGAAAGTTTGATGCGCATCAGCTATAGTATCGTGTCGCTTCGACAACGTTGTCCTAGAAAAAAAACCGGGTGCGAGGCCGAAATTCTTTTTCGCCCGTTTGCATCGCCGCTCGTAAGTAATTGTTCCCGTAGTCGGCCACCTTAAGCGTCGCTATTATTAACATGCTATTTTTTAAATGTTTTAAAATTTGTAATTATTCAAAAGTAACTATCAAGATTGACTGCATTTTAGAAATATTTGTCGCGACTATCGTAGTACGATTCTACACTCCCGGTTTGGTGGAAATCGATGTGAGAAAGCTGCCGCGAAATTAACCTTACCCTGAGTCTTCAGGTGAAAAAGGTCAACTATATTTTTCATTGTATTATGGAACATGTGAGAAAGGTGCCGCATAATTAACCTTGATCTTGAGTCTCCAGGTCAAAAGGTCAACCATAATTTTATTGAATTATGTGACATTCAATTTCATCTTTTTTCAATACCAATTCATCTTGAAAAAAAGCCAATCTTATTTTGATGCATGAGAAAAAGTAGCACATAAAAAATTAAATTGTGTTCATTCAATGCGACCCTTGAAATACCACACGCAGATCGATAAAAAGTCAGTTGATACGATCAATAGAAACATTTATAGGAACATCTTATTTCGCGAGAGGATTCGCAATCCAATGAAGCCTTTACCAATTTTTCGGCGATGTCTTCGTTCGCGTAGCACAACTCAATCGCGTGTCGGACCGCGTCTCTTTTTCTCCCTGTCCCGGTTTCGCTCTTTCATGGTGTCGTTGTGAACGCGGCAGTAGTTTTCCAGGGAATTTATGTTCATTCAGGTGTCAGTCAATGGACACGCGGTCGTTGTTAATGAAACGGCAAGGGGATAAAGTGCCGTCATTAATCAGACTAGAAGCGGTTTGCTCGAACAGCCGTGCAAATGGAATTCGGACGGAGGGATTTTCGAATTTTCCGGTGTTTCAGCGTCGCAACTGTAGGATAGTAGGGTCTGTCTCGTCATCGATTCGCAGGATCGATTGCGTGACAGGAATCGATAAGAAACCGTACACGGACGAAGACGGCGTCGGGCGTTCCGGATCTAGGAATCGTGGATGGGTGCGACGGCGAACCGCGTTAATGATGTGCAATGGAAGCTGGCTGACATTCTCAAAGGGAGAATTGCATGGCGGCGGCGTGTGCACGCGCAAACACAGTCTGCTCACTTGCACACGGGTCGCAGGTGAGACGCGTGTTCGCGCAACCAAAATACATGCACCGGCTCCCAATCCCCGGAAGGATGTGCTTTCGAGGACGCGGCTGCATATTATTCCAGCGGCTACACGATATTATTGTAAGCCTAATGAGTCCATTCATGACGTTTGCCGAATATTGATGTCGATTCGAAATTATGATCCTCGTATGGTCGTGGACATGTCGATTCCCTTTGACAACGCGCGTTGGGCTATTTGATCCGTAAAGCCGGACACAGCTATTGTAAAGCTCGCTGAATCTTCTAGGTCCTATATCTTTGCTAGAAATCACTAGATATTAAAACACCATTTCTATATTCAAAATTCAAAATCGTAAGAACATTGAACTCGAATGTTTTCCCTGGTGTATCGGACCTGGTGTACCATTCCTATATTGATTTTTTAAAGAATCATAAATTTAATCTGGCTGTTTCAACACTAAAAATTATTTCATAATTTCTGGAATTACAAAGGTGCTGTCGTAAGAAATTAGCGAATAAATAAATTTAACAGTTTTCCCTAAAATAAGTTATGCTGTTCTGTTATTTGTAGATAAATTTCCCCGAAACTTTGTGTGACTTTGAAAACCCTAAGACGTAAATGTTAACTCATCAATTTGACTAAAAAAACATTCTTTTTATTTTGTGCCACAGGCTCGACAGATTCGATTCGTGAAATGAGGGCTAAACTTGTAATTTTTGGAAGTCCATCCACGTTCTTTTAGTGCTCGGATTTAACACTAAACCTACTACCACCGTTCAGAATGACCAGTTCCTGATTTTTTGTTTTACAATTATTAAAATAATAATTTATCGATAATACAGAATTAAAAAACGGAAGGGGCACAAAGTGTAGCAAAGTTTAACATTCATCGTTCCGTACCCACCGCAGAAGAATGCACAACGAATGTTCCGTTAATATTAGACGCTGGTAATAAAGCAGTTTGTCGCGTTACGTCCGAGGCAGCGTTCGCCGGCGCGACCAGTATTTCACGATTACGAGGTTTTCATGTTTAACGCGTGTATGGCGGCTGTAATTTTTAGAGCCGTCTAGGAAATGGAAAGACAATGGCAGAGCTCGTTGCAAAATTAATCGTGTTCCATGGAAAACACTCTCTCGAAGAGTAGCGGCCGCGTTGCGCACATTGAATTTTTTAATGGTAACTCGGCTCGTCCTTTTTCGAACGCTCATTCGCGAATAATCGTCATACGCAGGCTTCGTTAATCTCGAAATATCAATTTTCCTCGTAGCACTTAAACCGGAGTTTATTCAAATTTATAGGATTTGTAAAAATTCCAAATCATTCCATTCGTACAAAATTCCAAACCAGGAATGGTCATTGCGAAGTCGGACACTTATTGGAGTGCTGTTTTCTGATTTTGTTAAAATTGGTATGTGGAAAGCATTTTTCGGAAATACTAAAAATTGTTCGTTTTACAAACCTCTACAGTGATTTTTCATTAAATTATAACAATTAACAAACCGGTGAAAATGAATTTTTGGATGCTTATAGCGGAAACATAAGGGTATCTAATAAAAATTATTTCGGTTGGAAAGAAATTTGTTTCCACAATATATTTTTCACATAAAGTACAGGGAACAACCGAGAAACGAATTTATCGGGAAACGGTGTCGGATTTTGTGGAAATTTGAATATGTTGATATCTTCAGCGACATATGGAACTATCTCAAACGATTTTGTGAAATCTTAAACATTGTTGGATTCACAGACATTTAGAGTGTCAACCTCTTTTTCGGTAAACTATAACAAATGAACTAAGAAATCAGGGTAATCAGTGAAAATGATCCCAGTTGGAAAGAATTGTTTCTTCTCACAAACTACAAGGAAGAAATGCAAAATACAGTGAATTTTATGTATTCGTAAAAAAAAATAATTATCCATAATTTGAGACAATAGAAAACTAGGAACAACTCTGGAAACGATTGAAAACAGAGAAAGAAGTTTCCAAATGGCTCCAATTTCTCGCGACGGTCGCAGAAAATTGTTCTTCCGCACAAAGATCGGCAGTGCACCGATACTGTATCTTTCGCGGCATCGACTTTCATCCGAGAAAAAACAAAACCCTAGAAAGGTGTCTATTATTCACGTTTCCAAAGCAGAGTGCCCCCTTAATAAAGCGGCAAGTAGATAAAGTGCCGTCGTCGGATGGACACGACGCGGTGCCCGCAACAGAACGTAACTGGAGTACTTTCGAGGGATCTTCTCGCATGCCCGGGCTTCTCCAGTTCATTCGTAGAATTAAGAAGAACGATTCTGTCGGTTCAGAAGCCGTCCGGACACCTGTCTTCCATTACGTCGCAATTCTCCTGCCGGTAGTACGCTCTCTCGTACTCGGTCACGGTGTCCGCGTCTTCGAACTCGCCGGGCAATCTAAAACATGAAAAATCGTCGGGTAATCCGAAAGAAGGAGAAAAGAATATCTTGAAGGAGCACGCGATTACCCGAGGAGTGAGACAGAGAGAGAGAGAGAGAGAGAGGGGGATGCTTTGCTAAGTAAAGTGAAAAGAGGAGATTTAATCGGTAGAAGAGATACCCCATTGACTAAGTTTTCCAGGAGGAAAGTTCGCGGCGCGTAACGGGACGAGATAGAAGAAGCGCAACTGAATTTTCCGGCGGGGGGCCATGTTCTCGTAAATCCCCCCACCCTGCGACGTTTTTCTTTCCGTGCGATAAAGTACCTAAAAATATTCAGCCGGGTCGAACGCGCCGCATTTCACCGGCGTTATTAATTATCGAAAGGCAACCCCGTGTTCAAACTTGCTCCCTACCCTCGAACAATGGCCTCCTTCTTCCTTTGCAATTCGCTGGATCTCCCCTCCTCGCTTCCCTTGCCCCATTCCACCCCGCGTGTCATGGTTCTTCGCGCGGCCAAAACTTTCCGAACGGTTATTAAAAGCGGAACGAGAAGTTGTCGAAGGATATTCCGCGAGCCGCTTGGACGCGGTCTGCGAACTTCTCGCGAATCTGCTGAAGCCGGGGGACGTTAAGCGTCACGCCGGATGTCATGAATAAATTCAACGCGTTATCGGGAAAGTGTAACCTCGCCACGAGCCGCTGAAGAATCCTGGGAATGACTTGAAGTTACGCGGACGAGACGACACTTTGATGACAGCTGTATCCGTCGACGATCCCACCCCTTCCTCCACTCCCTTTTCCCACAGGATAAAATCCTCGTGCCTTCGACTCGTAGGCTCCAGCCTGACACGCCAAGCCAGCTGGGATTCCAATGCTGGCTGGTTTCGATCATTCGATTAACACATCCGATTGATTAAAATTGAATTTCTACTACACTGCGGATTTTATGCGTTTATCATGGATTTCGAAATAATCGTATCGTTTCAAAGATTATTGAAACAATTAAAAGTCGAAATTTCCATTTGGCCTCTGTATCTCGCAATTCATGAAAACATTTTCGTTTCACTTTTTTTTTATAAACGGATCACATGCTTTCAGCTTTTTCTGCACAGCTAGAGGAATTAGTTTGGTAGATCTCGCGGAATAAAAATTTTTGGAAAATTGCATTTAGTCGGAATTGCAATAGAAATGGTAAAAGTTGCTTTCTACAAATTTTTCCTCTGTAACGGAAATTTAAACAATCTGCAAGGTGGATTTAGATGATTTAAATTCCTGCTGAAAAACTCACCGAGATTGGCTAATTATTTTATGAGTAACAAACGATTAAAAATGGTGATTTTTTTAATTGTTCGTGGCGCACAGCGATATTAATTTAATTGGAGATTAATGGAGTGATATTGGTGTAATGAAATACCTGGAAAGAACATTTTTCCACGGATTTTCCAAAAATATTTTATCTGGGTTGTGTTAACTTTAAACTACACCCCCTAAAACTTCCATTTGATAATCCATAAAATTAACGAAGTTGTGGCCTGCAATAGACATCTACACCAACGGTGCCTACAGCAGGGTTTAAAACTTTTAACTCGTTTTTCGCGAAATGGTGTTTGCGTAAACGGCAATCTATATTTCTCGGGAACTGGCAGACCGATTCAGCTAGAATTCACCTGCTAGTTCGTGACAGAGTTATCCACTAGAATTTCTTTTAAACATCGTGATTCGATTTCCACGAATATAACAGACTTTATCTGTTCGAATAAAACTGATTTGCTTTATTTACTTTCGGAAAGAATATGATTTTGCGTTTCATAGAAAAAATCAAGAATTCACAGTCTATTACCACGTTTCGAAATTTTTCGATGAAAAATTTACAGCTGAAACTACTGCAATTTTTCGATAAAAATGTATTTCATCTCGGTAGATTGTGAAAGTTTATCCAACTTTTTCTGTCCCGGATATGAGACTCTTTATTCACCGTTTCCCTATTCAATTTTCAATTTTCGGGCTGCTTGACGTTCGCCCTGATCAATCTCTTTACTAATAATCGATTAGACATTCAACGACTGTTCCAGTTCGATTGCATTCCCACGTGCACGTGGGACGTTTGATTAATCAGCACCTTCCGTTCGCCACATCGTTTTCTCTTCAATTTTCCTTCGACAAATCATTCTGCCAGTCATCGTTCATGCTATCGAGAGCTCCGATAAGTGTTTGGTTGTTCGAATATTCCATAAATATTCCGTCTGAACAGTGACTTAAATTGCAATTTGCACGTCACAACAAAGAACGGTGGCGAATTTTCTCAATAAACTTCAACCGTGAAATTCTTCTCGACATGTACGTTTTTAATCATACTTTTTCATACATTTGTCAGAATACTTCATTGTATGTTCAACAGTTTGAAATAATTAAAGATAAGATATTAGTTCTCTGAATTTCCATTAATTTTTCGAACGTTTTAAATTTCACATTTTCATTGTTGCCGTGAATGCATAAAATCCGCAGTGCAATAACGAACTCCATAAGAAGACGATTTCTTTATCGGGCCGGGCTGACTTATTGTTAGACCCTCTTACGTCCGCGTCACTTCTCAAACAGGGAGGAGTAATCAGTCAACCGTAAGATACTTACGAGAACACGACACGCATAATCTCCTCGAAGAAGGTTCCTTTGTCCGTTCTCATTCGATTCCACATCGCGGCCCTGCAGATTGCCCCGAGGACGCAAGCCCTTCCATCTTTGCCCTGTCTGCGCATAAGAAATACATCGATCAGAGGTGAACGGGCAACTACAATGCCACTGAAAATTATTCGGTTTCAAAGAAAAGAAATTCCTTGCGTACACGCGTTAACGTTAACACGTAACTTACTTTTTAATTTAATTTAATATCAAACCTTTGTGATTGGCGACTATAACACAGTCCACACCTACTTATTATCTAACAGATGATTTTCAAGTTATTTTTAACACTAAACCTACCAAGCCTTAAGAGTAACTAGTATATGTTCCCTTATAAAAATGATGAGATTGATTTTATTTAACCCTTCGCTGCATAGAAAATATATCTGATACAGTTGACAAATCTGGTATAGAGTAAACTTATTTTAATTTTTTTAAAATGTTTTTTCCGTAAATAAAATACAAAAACTGACCTTCTCTCAATTTTTTCATTTCAATTAAAGAATCATGTCACGTTTCTGCTATTATAATACGTGCTGTACTAAAAATATCACTACAATAATTTCGTATGAAATCATTTTTATTATTTAAATAATTATGAATAAGAAACCTGGAACCGGTAATTTTGTCTGGTGGTGGTAGGATTAGTGTTAATATAACAAGCTACTGATAATTATGCTAATAGGCTTCCGACAAATGCTGACTAGAGAATATGCAAAGTAGTTCCGCAGATACACCTTGAGACTAGTATGAGTTTTCGTCCAAGGTCACGCGAAGGTCATAGTGCTTGATAAATGTTGCAGTTTCTCTTTATAATAAGAGAGCTTCTGCAGT
>CM052342.1:1261200-1274728 GCA_028455595.1 Lasioglossum vierecki | reverse complement strand
AAACACAAAAATTGACTCATGCAGCGAAGGGCTAAATACTGTACCAAAAAATCAATAATTTGTCGAAATTGCAGAGAAAATAGTTCGGAAATAATTCAGATAATGAGGTTCTACTGAATCGCCATTTGAACAATTAGCTATGATCCAAATAGCATCGTGTTTGGGCTCATTTGAATCAGAAAAATGCCACGAATATGCTAGTAAAAGTTTCTTGAAAAAAATCATTGAAAGATAGTTTTGCTTTAGGATTAGAACTCACCACTTGGAATTTTAGCAAAAAGCGGCCAATAGACGAAGCGCAAATCTTGACAATGGGGCGAACAAAGAGCGAGAGGTGGAAAATAGGATATTTCAGCGGGGACCGCAACGCGTGCAATTTTAACGAGTAGAAGCGGCGGAAGCGCATTAAGATTCATTTCGAGCGACGTCGAATGTAAATACGGGCACGCGCGTAAATATAAAGGTGAGCCTTGACTGTCGTTTATTGGCGGTCGCGCCAAGTTCAATAGAACAATTTGAGAAATGGTTACAGTGATATCGGGGTAATCAACGATATTTATGCAAGCAGTATGCAAAGTTCGCGCGCGCACATCGTACGCTCTGGCTCGCACGTTCATAGAATGGGTTTTAATCGATCGATAATGCCTCCTTTTGAGTAATGCATTCGAGTAATGCAGCCCTTCGGGCATCGACAGAAGTCTTTCTCCTTTGCCAATACTCGAACAAGTCTTGGATTTGCTTCTCGCACGGTGTAACGTTCTCGGGTACAGGGTGTTTCAAAACGTCAGGTCCTTCTGGTAGTTCTGATTGGAGCTTAGAATACAGACAATATTGTTTTTCACATCTGTGGTATATTCAGTAAAATATTTTGCGGTATGTTTGAAGCTATTTCAGTTTGACATTTTTAAGAAAAAATGTATCGTTACTTTTCCACCCGATATATCATGGAAAGACACTTCAGACAAACGTGAGTGAAAGAATGAATTCACAGCTCTTCGAAAATTTGGAATTCAGTATTTAAATTTTTCTGAGCAATTTGACTGAATATTATACAAAATAATAATTGATATACTCATGTTTTAGCACCATGAATTTATTAGTGGTGAATAAGTAATTTGAAAGCAATTGTTATAAAGTATTGTGTGTGGCAGTACTATACCGGACGAGAATTACTAGCTCGACGTCTTGTATAATAAATGGTTTCGTTCGTAAAGAACGTATCATTCCGAGAGAGTTAATCAATCATGCTCCAATCAGATTTAACAATCATTGCCGGAATAATGGTTGCATAGAATCATTTATCTAAATAAGTTTGAACTACCAGATATACCACAGTAGTAATTATGATATAAGGATTAATAACGATGAAGTAAATTCTTTTTAGCGGCGCATGTATATTCTCACGGACACGTGAAAGAACTTCTTCTGAAACTTATAACGGTAAGCAAACTGTTTTACTCATTTCCATCTTTAATTATAATTTCATCTCAAACGCGAATGTCTGTAGTAGTGTTATGCAATGAAGTTGTATAGTAACTCTGGCAATTTTTGCATTTGGGAATGCTATTTTAATTTTAAAAATTATATAAACGTCAAGATATGAGAAAAGTATGTCATTTTATAAAATTATGATCAAGGATCGTTCTGATTAGAAAGCAAGAATTAGGATGGACACGGTTAAATTGAAATGTGTGAATTGAGGGTTGCCCTTCTTTTTTTTCTCTCTCTCTCTCCCTCTCTGTGTGTACTGCAATTCTAATATTAACCGTGTATATGGGGGTAATTGAAGCCCATACATTTTCTGAGCAAAATAGAAGAAAAAATTTATCTCCATAAGTATCTGTGAAATTTGATTGATTTTAAAAATATAACTATACAGTACATAAAAATTTGAAACATATTACAGATAGCATTCCTAGAAAATCTGTGGAAACTTTCCCTTCGTCAATATTGCACCTCATACAGAGAGGGAAGGTTAATAAAAAGTATTCTGTCAAATTACCATTGATAGAAAAAATTTGACGACGTCTCGAATAGAATTATAGGGTTCTGAATTGACTGGTCCTGGAATCTTCTCGTTTCAGGAGAGACTACACGGTCCCATCGAACCAGGTTCGAGTACATAGCGCAGCGTCGATTATTGTCGTTGGAATTCATCGAAGACAGGAACTTCTCACGCAGAATCTCCTGGCAACACTCGAAACAGCCCAGCAAAAGGGGCTGCTTTATCGTTAACTCGATTCGAAGCGCACAATCGCGCCCAATCCTTGAAAAGCTGTGGCCCTTTCAGCGACGGTGCGGTCGGCTCGCAGAGGAGAACGTTCGGATGAAAGCTTGACTGGGCTTTGTTTAGTCCGTCAGCTTTTTCAAGCCGGCGAAGAGCAGCCGGAACCGGTTCGAACGTTGAAAGACGAGGGGTAAAACGTTCTATCGGGCGGCGGCGTTCCGCGATCGCCTTTCGTTTCGACGAGGTCGACGTTTCTGCACCCTCGAGCGAGGGAGAGGAGAGGGCCTGGGGATCGGCTTCGAGAGCTGGCCACTTAACCCTGCTGAGACTTCACATTCTCGTTTTCGACGATTACTCGCGGCGTCAATCGGACAAGTGGTCGGCCGAGGAGAGCCGGTCCCGCCGCGTCGACACACGACCAAGATTCGAAATCGGCGGGACGTTCGGCGCCTCCGTGAGCTCGCACCCCTTGCAACCACCCCCGAAAATCGAGAGACCCTCCGCCGGGGGAACAATGACGCGAAACCTACTCGAACTGTACTCGACGAAGACTTTCTTTCCTGGCGAGACGATACTCTTCTCTTCTCTCACTCTCTCTCTCTCTCTCTCTGTCTTCGGCTAAACTTTCCAGCTTCGGTCTCTTGGCTTGTAGCAACTATCCCTCGACTGAATTTTTCTGTGTTTGTACTGTAGATAGCGTACAGCAAGCTTAAGAAACTTGTTCACTCTTTATAATTGCTGCTGTTTACAAAAGGGGATGAATCACATGTGTTTATAGGGTGCGAGGATATTCGGGCTTAATTGGTAGACCTAATTAGTGCAAGTACTGGCGGATCGGGTATTAACCGGGTAGTCACGATCAGAATATTATCCCGTTTCACGATTCACTCGAATATTCTTTTTGTTGCGGAGCGCAACAGCGAGCGACTACAGGGCGTGCCAAACCACCCCTCCAGCGACTTGGGCCGTATAATTTACAAGGTCCAGCAGGCGCAGGAGCTTTTACGATTTTTACGACCACGGTTACTGGAGGACTGCATCAAACACATACGTATGAGAAGACGAGATGACGATTTCCCAGTACACGAAATTCAGAGGCATCGAATAATTTCAACAACTCAGAAAACATACCCATATACCTTTATCAACGTGTGAAGAAATGTATAATTTAACCTGTAACTAAAGATAAATTGATTAAAGACAAGCAGAAACTTCACGTCGAGTCGGGTTCGAAATAAAATAATACCAAAGCCTTGATCTAAGAAAAACTTGGGATCCTTTTTATTAGATCGTGTAGCTCTACTATTTTTTGCCGAGGTCTGAATTAAACCACTAAATTCAAATAATATCGTGCCATTTCCACGTATTTACTAGCTCGCTTTCTTGTCTGTTTGTTTGTCTGTCTGTTTGTCTGTTTGTTTGTTTGTCTATCTATTTGTCTTTCTGTTTGTCTGTCTGTTCGCTACAAATCTTGCAATTGATTTTAAACTAACTTCCCGATGAGCTAGAGATTTGAAACTTTCAACATAGCTAAGAATTGTATGACAACGCAATATTCAAAAAGAATTTTTTAAGAAAGACTGCGTTTAGGATTTAAAACATTTTTTAAAATATCTTTTGCAATTAAATCGTCTGTCTGGTGAGTACTACAACCTCCCAGATAGCGAATGACGACGCGGCATTTAGCAACAAATAAATTGCCAGAATGACCGCGATTTTTGCCAAGTTTGCCAGCAGGAAACGAGATGCAGAGGACCCGGGACGGCAGTAGATTTCCGGAAGGAAAGAACTGCATTCGCGACTATACTTCGTCCCGGTTTTTCCTCGAACCCTGCTCCATGATAAAAGCTTCGCCTTAATGCCACAATCGCTTTAATCCCCGCTCCACCGTCGTCCACGGATTGATCGGTTACTCACGTTTCCAGTAGCAGCTCCATTTTGCGATAAAGTTCCCTTCTGCTTCGACGATGATACACGTCCGAGGGATATCGCGATAGCATGCTCTCGCTGGGCAGCTCCCACGCCTGGCCTGCGGTGATCCCGACGGTGAAGAATCCCGAGGGTTTCGCGTATGTGCTTACTGTCAGGCAGTAAACCAGCTGAAGAAACAATTATCGTTTGAAGGTCGTACAAACCTCAGACACTCGAAAACTCGGATATCGATAGGCGGAAAAATTGAATTTCTTTTGATTCAACTACTTCGGAACCGGGGAAATTGATATCATTTAATTAAACGTTGCAGCTTCACCGAGAAGTTCAAGTTAAACAGTTCTGTAGATAGTATTTCATACAAGAACTAATTGCTTCTCTTCTTTGACGTTTCCTGTTGACTCCGTTTAATGGACTACTTCTGCTGCAAGTTTCCTTTTTACACAGAAGGTTAAAAACCAACGCCGTCAGCTAAAAAACGTTTGTTTATTATGTATTAAGGAATCAAGAAGCTCTTTTTGGTTTTTTCGGCAAAGCCTTGCAATTTAATCCATTTGGAACTGGAACTAATTCAGACGTCGTTTTACGCGATAGAAATGTACAATAATTTAGTCAAGAAAGTTGAATTAAAAATATCCGTGAAGATGGATTAAAACTACACACATTGTGGTGTTATTGAACCCGAAATATATTTCTAACAAGGAGAGTGCAAAGACGTTGTCACACCGATTTAGTTGAGACTCTGTATACTTATAGATCTCGATCTCCCATTTACGAATATATACCATTATAGACACTAACACTCAATAGTTTTTCAGATATTCATAAACAAAGTTCTTAAGTGGTATACAACGAGACTTCCACCCGGTGGACTAGGGTTCGATTCTCGTGTGGTGAAAATTTTTTTTTTCTTATTTATTTATATTATTTATATTATTTATTCGCTGTGTAACATTGACTTGTCTATATGAGATTGCACATTTATTAAAAGTTGAAGAACAAAAGGATTAATAAATTATAAATAAATTCACTATGTAACATTAACTTGTTCGTAAGATATTGCACATTTATTTATATACAAGTTAAAGAACAAACGTATTAATAAATTATAAATAAATTAGCCGAAATTAATTCGTTATATATCTCTAAAATAAATATTCGTTGTATTCCTCCTCTACAATAGCAGATTTAAGCAGTAATATAAGAACTTTGTTTATAAATATCTCAAAAACTATCGAGTTTTAGCGTCTCTAATGGTATATATTCGTAAATGGGATATCAAGATCTATAAGTATACATGACCTGGAGATTTTTCATGGCACGTCTTCGCTACTATCGAGCTTTTTCGTAATAGTTGTACTATAAATTACAATTGTATAGGATCTAATTTGCCTACTTGTGCCTTGTGCGAATGCAAAAAAAAGGTTTGGGAGTTTTTTTTTTAAATGTTGTATAAAATTTTTGTTTAATTCCTAGGATATTAATTCATCTAAAGTAGACTTGAGATGTCACAAAAGATGAAGGACATATCAATTGAAAAATATTGAATATTATGTGAATGAATTTGAAATAGGTACCCGGGTACCACGTAGTGTGGATGAGGGTTAAAGAATAATGTCAAGCCGAACAGGTATCGAGAAGGCAAATTGTATATCTTTTGTGGTGATGATCCACACGATCATGATATTGAAAAATACATTCACCCTTCGCACTCCCTTATCGACTGTGTTAATGATTGTGGAGAAAGGAATTTACTTCCTTCTTTATTTATTCAAGTCTGATTTTTTAGACAAAAACAAATACAAATTCCACAAACATAAACTACAAAAAAGTTTGAGAGCTATATTTAATACAATTAGTAAATAAAATTGTTTGACAAAACAAATACAAATTCCACAAACATAAACTACAAAAAAGTTTGAGAGCTATATTTAATACAATTAGTAAATAAAATTGTTTGAAGTAAATAGCAGTCAAGAAACTGTTCTTTGAAATTTTCAAATGAAACAATCTGATGGCAACAACATTGTAAAATAAATCTGACAAGGAGAGTGCAAGGACGTTGTCACACCGATTTAGTTGAGACTCTGTATACTTATAGATCTCGATCTCCCATTTACGAATATATACCATTATAGACGCTAACACTCAATAGTTTTTGAGAAATTCATAAACAAAGTTCTCACATTACTGCTTAAACCTGCTATTGTAGAGGAGGAATACAACGAATATTTATTTTAGAGATATATAACGAATTAATTTCGGCTAATTTATTTATAATTTATTAATACGTTTGTTCTTTAACTTGTATATAAATAAATGTGCAATATCTTACGAACAAGTTAATGTTACATAGTGAATTTATTTATAATTTATTAATCCTTTTGTTCTTCAACTTGTAATAAATGTGCAATCTCATATAGACAAGTCAATGTTACACAGCGAATAAATAATATAAATAAATATGAAAAAAAAAATTTTCACCACACGAGAATCGAACCCTAGTCCACCGGGTGGAAGTCTCGTTGTATACCACTTAAGAACTTTGTTTATGAATATCTGAAGAACTATTGAGTGTTAGTGTATATAATGGTATATATTCGTAAATGGGAGATCGAGATCTATAAGTATACAGAATCTCAACTAAATCGGTGTTACAACGTCCTTGCACTCTCCTTGTAAGTAGAAACTGGAACAGGAAGTAAACCAAAAATGAATTGGAGCTTGATTGAAGGGTATAGCTACTCGTCGTTCTCAGTTAACACGGTGGAAACGTTGTCGAATTAATTTGTACGGGTGGCGCCTCGAGAAGAAGAATCGATCACTGATCTGGCACTCGATCACGCAACGTATGGCCACGCCGTGAAAATTAATTGACGGAATCACACCGTTTTCTGCACGCGTCCGAACGATCCATTAACGAATTTACTTCACGGCGGTGCTAGCGCCATTCTCGATTTTGTGACGCGCGAGCGCCGACTAATTGGAAAGCACAGGTATTCGGCATCGTGTGCACGCGCCCCCAATGTTCCAGAGCATTAAATAGTTAGCATCACCGAATTAACGAGGCTCGCCGCAGCGACGCCGGCTCCTTTTAACGCTTACATTTTGCATACGAACGTTTTCAATGACGAA
Source organism: Lasioglossum vierecki (assembly GCA_028455595.1). Taxonomy (NCBI): domain Eukaryota; kingdom Metazoa; phylum Arthropoda; class Insecta; order Hymenoptera; family Halictidae; genus Lasioglossum; species Lasioglossum vierecki. The sequence continues at coordinate 1,267,437 of CM052342.1, read as the reverse complement.
CAAGTGCCCTGCGCGGGAATGAGCCGGCTGCTTTGGGCCAGGGCCGGGCTATTAGAAATTATTAAGCCATCGTTTACAGCGCAAGTTTCGCTGAACTTCTCCTCGTGGAAAACGCCGCGGAGACGGGTCGCACGTGCGTCGTTTCTTCTCATTTGTTTTTCCCTTGGTACACTACTTGGCCAAAAAATTACGACTACTTGTAATTTAACAAATATTCATATTCAGACATTGTCGAAATGTTCCGAATGCTCCGAATCTGTCGTGATGATAGAACCCTTCCTTAAATTAGCATGTAATTTGTTGTAATTGTGCCTTTATAAGAAGAGTTTTATTGTTGTATTTGCCTGTGTATTTTCCACATTGAAAATACAGTATTTTATATCCATATAAGTCTCCAACACGGATCTGCCGAGGGACATTTATGCGCCAGGGACAGTATTCTTTGACTTTTGCCGAAAAGTAGAGGACAGCCAAGCTCGAGAGCCCTCGGTCGCCGGGAAATGTAAGCATAGCTAATCCAAATTTTCTTATGGGACTTCGATGACCATATTTGTGGCATTTTTCTAATGCAAAATGATACAAAATATGATATAATTCCGATGATATTTACTTGTGTAATAGACAATTAAAGTTTCGAGCGCGAAGAAGGATAGCGTATGGGAAAGAAAAAGACGCAGAGTCCTTCCTTGCGCTCGAAACTTTAATTGTCCATTACACAAGTAAATATCACCGGAATTATGTCATATTAGGTATGATTTTTATTAGAAAAATGCCACAAATATGGCCATCACTGTTTCATCAAAAAATAATGGGAAATAGAGAATCGGGTTCACCGATATATCCGAGCCGCATAGTGTCATATTTCTCGGCGATCGAGGCCTCTCAAGGGGGTACACCCCGCAGTAGTGGGAATATATCTGAGACATTTACAGGTCAGACTGTTGGGACATTTACGGATAAAATATTGTATGAATAATTATAAATATACACTTGAGTTGTGTAATCGAATAGCTTTCGTCGAGGGTAGCACTTACTAGGAAGTTTTCGTTTCATTAACCCCTTCTAGTATCATTTTCTTTTCAGTTACAGCGACTAAAACGTTTTTATCCCCAAAAATGTCGCGGAAGAAAAAGGAAAATTTATAATTTTTATGTAGCTATCTTTTATTTCATGTAAAAAGGAACACATAATATTCATATTTATTAGACTTTGTAAAAATCTTCATGACGAGCCTGACTCGTTAAAATATGGAAAGGGGTTGATGAATGGAATTCATTTTTGGCCTGTCCAATGGATGTACAAGTTGAACGTTTGTTGATATTAGTATTCGCGAATCATTACTCAATTTCCCGAGTGCCATTTCTATAATGAGGTTGCGTCATTGTTAAGACATTACATTCCAGTACATAAATCCAATGGAATTCCAAAATATAAATTGTATACATCAATTTATTTCTCTCTTTAGTGGCTTCATTAAATTGTAACAAATGTATGGATACTCTTATTATTAATTTCTTTATTGTTTGATATGACACCCATTCATTTCCCTCATAAACGCGTAATAATCTGCAGTCTAATGGTCACAGCTTGTATGAAAAATCTGGCGTTAAGTGAAAAACGCGGCAAACGACCAATTAATAGACATCAATTTCTAACGAACGAACAGAGGTATACCAGCGAATGATAATCGCACAAACGAACTTATAATAGGACCATTGAGCCACTTCAAAATACAAATTGCGGATTCCACGATAGCAATTAGTTACTTTGAATATGTGGGATGTTGTTCGAACAAATTTTAAATAAATGAATGCAGTGTCGAATATGTTATGCAATTAAGTAACTTCACCCTACTACTGGAAATGTCCTTAGAATGAAAATGTTCATTACCAATGACTCGCAAAGGGTCTAGCAGACTAAGCATGGTGAATCGGCCCCACCCTGGGTTTTTATTGAAATTGTGTGGAAAACATTGCTTTTAGGTTGAAAGAGGTAACCCCCAAAATTTCAAGTCTTTAACTCTTCGTGTAAGCATGATATGAGGGTAAATACCCTTAACTATATCATTTTTTTTCTCGATTGTTAATTAAGGTATTCTCACAAAAAAAACACGAAAATACTCGTACCTACGTCCTTTATAACATATATATTTTTCACAATTATGATCAAATTATTAAGGGTAGAAAAAAATATTTAAATTTTTAGGGGTGGGAATTTCAAACAACCCTTCGAGTGACTACTTTCAAAAAATTCAACAACAATGTTCTGTTAACTATCTAATACGTACAAAAGTTGCAAGATGGTCGGAGGGGTGGAACATAGTTTCTTTTTCTTTTTTAATAATTTGATCACAATCCTGAAAAAATATGTTATAAAAGTTAAGGGTATTTACCCATATCATCCTTATACGAAGGGTTAGAGACTTGAAATTTTGGGGGGTTACCTCTTTCAACCTAAAAGCAATGTTTGCTACACAATTTCAATAAAAACCATGCTTAGTCTGCTAGACCCTTTCGAAAATAGGGAAACTTTCCTTACAGAGCGGATCATTTTCAAACTCCGCTGAGAGAGGAAGTTTGGAACCGAGAGTAATCTTAGCGGGGAGGTTAACATTATAAACAAGTTTTTTATACGTCGATTAGCAAAGCAAAATGGGGACTGACTCTGGGAAGTTTGACTCACTTGAACGTTGCTACCTTGAGGGAAGACCAGGTACTTCGCCTCGAACTGCCTTTTCGTTCGATCCATCGTTCTGTTGGTCTGGTTGGTGGAAGAGACGCGTAAGGCCCAAAGTAGACACAGAAGTTTGACGACTGGAACGCGGAACAACGAACAGGCGGCCGGCATCCCGTTAAGTCCCACTGAATTGCTTCGGTCAACCGAGCCGGATTTATCCAAGCTGTTTGCTCAGGGGCAAGACGTTAAGTGACTCGAATCGGTGGATGATATAACGACAGGTAACGCTGGTTAGAGTGTTTCGCGGCGTTTAGCGAGCAGTTTTACGGCCGGATCGTTAAATTCCTGCTTCAATTAGTCGTTAAACCGCGAGCAAGTGCGAATTGCATCAGATTCTGTTCGCGGCTCGTACCGGCGGAGAGACTCTTCGATACGTTGTGCGCACCGCGACGTAACGACCGTGATCTTCCTTGTTCGCTTCTACAGTTCGTGAATGCTTCGTACAAATTAACACGCTTGCTGCTAAACAAACTTTCTGCTAAAGTAAGAGCAAAATGGTTCGATCGATCAAATAGATTCCAGTGATTCCTTCTTTTTAAATTTTTCTCCCCGTCAATGCTTACATCGTCAAATAATTGAATCCAATGGAGTCACAAATAAATAAATAATACTTATTAACTAGTAAAGCTATTAAAAAATCAAAGCGATTTGATATTTCAATCTGCTCTGTCTAGTCTGAAATATAAACTTGTAAAAACTAAGTCTAAGGACCTAATCAAAAAACCTTTCTAGTTGTAAGAGCGAGATTCCAGTGATTCCTATTTCTACGAATAAGCAATTAGTCCGACGATGTACAATGTTTTTGATAATGTTTCTTTGCGACAAGGAAATCTCCATTCCTCTTTCCGGTTTCAAAGTTATCCGCTCGATACCGAGCTGGAACGAGAGGTTATCTCAAGAACAACAAATGATATTAAAAAACTACATGCTATTAAAAAAAAGTTCCATGCTATTATTATGTCTACCAAACTGGGTGAAAGAAATTATTTTCAAAATGCATTTCGCGAAAGAAATGTTCAAATATGCATTTTAAAAAAGTTTTTTATTACACTGTTTGGTAGACACGATAATACCGTGCAGCTTTCGTTGCCACTTTCTTTATAACATTTGTTGTATTTGAGATATTTCAGGAAGAAGAAAATGTTGAAATTTTTTCCTGGGCTGATTTCACCCCTTTGATGCGAGAAGTAGCACGAAAAAAGTGGGGTTGTATTAAGCATAAATTACTCCACTTGAGTGCAAAGTCTCGTAATTTCTTGGATTTATGGTTTCGATAGCATCCGTTGTTAGCCCTCCACCGTGTATAGTCAGCGAGCCAGTATAGTCCCCGCGACAATGTTCATCTCGAGAATGTTTCCGAGGACGGTTCCGTACATTTATCACGGGGTTAGGATAGGATACCACTCAGCGAAAGATTAATCTATATCAGACGCATCGTTCGCAGATCTAATTTCGCAAAAAATCGACCGGCTCGGTCGAAACTTTCATAAAATCGAGGAACCCGGAACTCCACTTAAAAGCTTGCTCGGAGGCTTTAATAGAACAACACGGTTTGAAAGGCCATTAATTTTCGGCGAACTCGAGATCATGGTTTTCGGCCGTTCGATATTTGCTCGCTGGCGAAGAATGAAAAAGAAGACGAAAAAATAGAAGAGGAGGGTCTGTCGGTGTATGTACACGCGTTCCAGTAATCACGGATCATCGTCCTGTGCGAGCCAAGAAATTAGAATGATGGTGTCATCGATTTAATTCCGGAGAGGTCGTGAAATTTTACGACGGACCTCGTGGACGGGCCGGGCGAAAATATAATTGGAACGTTCGCCGTTGTAAAAACGGAACGGCGGATTTTTTAGCAGAGACGATAAATTTTCGCGCTCCTGTCAACCTTTCTCCGCCCACCAAAGATTTCCCGTGGTCGTTACACCATGAATTACAGCGTGATCGTACGTGCAACCCGATCTCTAGAAGAAAGACCGTACTTTTTCGGGCTTTAAATGCTTAATGAGATTGATTGAATATCTCGAATTTATACTGGCCAGCTTTATTTACCTTGTATTTTTTGTCTGTAGGATGCTAATTAGACTACAGATTTTTAATGTATATGGCAAAATTAAATAGGTCAAATAGAAATTATTATTTTCGACTGTGGAATTCAAAGATGGAATCTCCTTTGCGCGTCTGGACGCAGCGTTTTGTTGTCCTCCCGCCTTTTATACTCCATTCGTCACACCTTTAGATGGTTATACGAGAAACTATATATTTTACCACGTTTTTTCGTGTAATTTTGGTTTCAGACTATTAATCTAGACAATACTGATTTCGCAGAAAGTTCCTCAACCTATTTATAAAAATAGACTATTATTTAGAATCAAATTAAGAGAATAAATCAATTTGGTGAATTCAGATAATTTTAATTTTGTATAAAACTGAGTGGAAAGTAAACTAATTTCCATTTTTCTACTGTTTGTTGGAATCGAGGTAGAAATATCGACTTTTTGCAGAAAGATCAACGTTTCTAGATATGCAATCTCTTACCCGGCATTCAGTGAAATCGTGAAAATCCGATTTTGAAGTGTTTCTATAAAATTATGTGCCAGTATATCGACTGGCCGGTAGTTTCAGAGTTGATGCCTCTTTTATATACAATTCGCGTCCACTTTGCCGCAGTGGACATCTCTGTTATCGCGGAAGTGACGGATTTTTAACGGCTTGGTCAAAACTCTCCGTTGAATGAAGTTCATCGGACCGTGCGTGAATGTATTAATAAAACGTTGCTTGTGTGTTTAGCGCGAGCACACTCGCTGGTTAAATATTGGACATTTAAATAACGACGTGGAGATTTTTTCCACCTTTTCCTCTTTTTGCCGGTGTTCTCGTTTACAAAAAAAGGCTTGAAATGTACCGTAAAAGGAGTAAACCGTAAATCCCTGGCATTCGGCCAACCGTTTTGTTAATGTAAAATGAATTACACACGACAAACGGTATTGCGACGTTGCTCGGCCCTCCACTGGAATTCAACTATTGAACAACCTCGAAACCTTTTAAATCCTAATCGTTTTAACGTTCAGCAACATTTCCTCTGTTTGCAATAATACAATAAAATTATGTATCGTGTCGCAAACATTTTTTATATGTGTGAAGGTTACCTTGATTTATTACAAATTAGTATTGTGAATCGATAGAGTTTGAAATGTTACATAAAAATGCATTGATCTTCATACGTCCTAAACTCGGTAGGTAACGAGATATTATCGAAATCATTCTCAGCTTTAATCTAGGAGAATAGAATACGTAGGATCTACCAAAAAATAGTAGAACTACACGATCTAATCGTTAAATCGAGGCTTTACTGTACATGTACGTACATACCTGGATAGTAGGTGCTCGAACTGATGTCCCTTTGTGTATGATAAGTGTATGAAATATATATTAATAATTTTCTTTCATTCATACACGACATACGAGGTATTACTACCAGTCCACAAAGTTGATTATTATTTT
>CM052342.1:1239038-1254625 GCA_028455595.1 Lasioglossum vierecki | reverse complement strand
ACTGTGTCTTTTATATTTATTCGCAGAAAACAATTTAAGGAAATTTTTTCTATCGATCAGTTAATTTTTGTGAGAATCAAAAGCTTTCTATCAACGTCATGTTTCATGATTGCCAATATGTTTTAAAACCATATTTTTTAAAACCATAGACATTATGAACTTTACGTGACATTTACCAACGGTTAGAGAATGTTTTGGGATAAATAGTATTCATGTCGATAATTAAGCAGCTGGAATTTTTAAAAAAATGTTGACGTCAATCTACTCCGGCCCACTTTACAGGATGAAGCTGTTATTTACATTACCCTTTAAAAGTTGCTTTTTTAAAACGCTTCCGTAGTAAAAAGCTGCCGGAAACCTGGAGATGGATATTCCCTGGAAATTTTACAGATTAAAACTTTTTTACTACTCGTATCACCTAACTTATAGCGATGTTTTACCGTGAAATTTCGATAACTTTTTGCTATTGGATTTTCGTTAACGCTTCCATTTATGCTTCAACAGGATCCACGTTTTTTTTTTTACAAAACATTACACACGATCTCGTCAGAAGTAATTGGAGTCAGGGTGAGGCAGCTAACTTGATCACATCGAGTAACGTATAAATTATTTTTGGACAAAAAAATTTTTCTACTTCGATATTTTCAAGAATACACTGATTTAGTTTGATATCATACATGTACAGCGTGTTGGACTACAGGTGGGAGAAAATTTAAGGGGTGGTTCTCCACGACAATATAAGACGAGAACGAAGAATGATAAAATTGTGATTTCTTCTCTTCGTCTTTTACTTATCAACAATCCCAAATATCCCTGAAACGCGGCAATCCGACCGACAGAGGTGTACACATTACGCGCGTCAGGCGTTCACGACAGTCTTGTATCAAGTGACAAATATGTACACCACTGTCGATCGGATTGCTGCATTTTACGGGGATCTTCAACCCTTTACACTCCGAATTATTTTTCAATTTTATTGTTAACAGATCCCTACTATTTTAAGTGAAATAGTTGAAATTTACTTCAAAGGACAGTTTTCCTTGACTGCTACTTATTTTAAACAAATTGTTTACTAATTATTTTTAGCCTTAGCACTTAAAAATCGCTATTATTCAAAATATTGTTTACATTATTAGATATGTCGATATCTAACAAATTACTAAACATTTAAGTGTTGCATGAGGTATTATATCAATTTCATATCAACCAAATTTAAAAAATCATACAGGATGGAAATATACTAGGTCAGAAGAAACGTTTGATTTTCGAGCTAAAATAGTTCCGAGAGCAAAGTGTTAAGTATAGTTCTCTTAAAATTTGTTGTAATTCATGTTTGTGGATCTCACATTTGTTTTCAACTAAATAAATAAAGGAAGAACAAAATACGTATAAAAACCCGTTTCATTTACATTTTGCTTTCTCTGACGCCGAGTCACATTCGACAAAGTAGTGCAAAGGGTTAATTGTTAGTATATAAAAAGCAATTTTCTAATTCATCATTTTCATCTTATATTGTGATGGAGAGCAACCTCTTGAATTTTTCCTACCTGTAGTTAAACAGCCCGTATTTCACGCGTTTGTCTGAATAATTCCACCTCCGCTGTAGCTCATTTTAAATTTTCACAAACACAACAATGCGTTACCAAATAGTTGCGTGTTTATTGAATATCCTCCGTTTTCGTATGGGTCGTATGGACCTAATTCGATTCGTGGCCGGAAATATGAATCGCTGCGAGGCCTCTGAAGTAAGGAGGGAAACTTTGCACAAGGTGATTCGAGGGAAGAGGGTGAGAATGCGTTCTCCCGTTGAAAAATGTTGAAGCTATTATAGTTTGGTGCGCTCGAATTAGATTTCGATTCGCTGGAGCCGAGATACTTGCAATTACCCTCAGAATCCGTCATTGGACCGCGTATCAGGGGGTGGAGAGGGTGCGTGCTTCGTTCGTATAATATTTCCTGTCGCGTCACCCGGTATAACGAAGCGGAATCGAACCCGCGTCTTCCTGTTTCGTTATTCTCACACGTTTCGCATGAAAATTCCTGTGCCTGACCCGCATTTCCATGTGCCGACGAGGTTGGGAGGGGGGACAGAAAGGGGTCCATTTGCATGTTACACCACGCCTCGGAACCGAATGAAAGCGAGCTTTCGCGGCGCCGTGAGAGGGGAGGGGGTGAGATCCGGCGAAAACAAAAAGCGTTGGTAACCGGGAACAATGGAAGAAAAGAAATTGAAATTCTTGCGTCTTCTTTGCGGTTTGACACTCCATTTCCTACGTAATTTGCGACCCGCGAATAAGGAAAACACGCCGCGAAGGGTCGCCGGTACTACTTCGTTTCAAGTTCACCCGACGGCCGTCTAAACGGCAGGACGCGATTCGGAACTGCTGTGTTCTCATTTATAAGAAGCGACACACAAGTAAAAAAGATTTTGTTCTGTCGCGCGGGGATCGTACACGTGGGTTCTTTCTTTCAAACAATATTTATGATGTGGACGTGTCTAGAAAGCCTTTTGCTGGATTAACCAAACAGTTACCTCATTCTGCAATTGCCAAAATGAGTTTCTTTCCGCTGTTGAATTCACAACGTGCTATATTTCGCCCGATAAATACGGTTTCAAGTGACGGAACGTCTCCGTCGACGAGTCAAGCATCGCTCAACTCTTTCTCCGAGATAGGCCTCACGCAGAGCTGTGAGAAAGATAGCTAATCATTCTTGAGGATGCTGATTGATAAATGTTACTTTCGGCAGGAACCAATAAGAGCAAGAGTAGACAAGTACAACGTACCGACCGTTGTCTTGCCAATTATTCAGTATAATACTTAATTTGTTACTGTTTTTTGTAGCAATTTTTCAATTTAAACTCTAACGTTTCGGTCTTGATTTGGACCTTTTTCAAAGAGATTTTGCGTCTAGAAGTTATCCTATATGTAAATAACATTTCTAATGACAGGAGAATTTTCAAAAAGGTTGGAATACACACGATCTATAACATAACACTTTATTTAAAAAATTGATTCCTACCAATAAAAGTTAAATTTCCATTATTAGAAAAGTTGTAATGTAACATATGCAATACCATGCAAAGACTTCAACCATGAATACATTGGACAAACACCTAGACACCTAGACACACGTATTATTAAGCATAAACGTAATATATTTTTGATGAAGCATGCATTGGAATTTCATCCTACATTTGATTTTGACAACACCAAAGTAGTTGACAGAGAACCTAACCTACAAAAAACGTTGCTATTGGAGACGATTCATGTGATTAAACAGCATATCGTCAATCTTAGGTACGAAACTCCTAAGATTCATAATTATTATGCAGCATTACTGAACCAGTAATGTTTATGATGAAGTCTCCTATCATATAACTTTAATTTGGGTCTTACCCATTGAAGTTATAACTTGTTTTCTCGCATACAATAGAAAATGTGTTATATCTGATCATGCAATTACAATGTAATTCAATTACTTTGTAATTATAATTCTGGAGTAATTTAATTCTAATTCTGCACAACTCTGGTCCGCGGTTTTACCGGGCTCAAACCTTACAACATTAAGTGGAAATTGTATATCACCAACTTAGAAATGTAAAATAATTTTATTTAGATACTGGGTTAATTGTATATTAATTACAAAGTACACCACAATTTATATGTTTATTATTATATTTACTTTAAAAATGTGTTTTGAGTCGTGTCGCTTTTTTATGCATTTCTGCCAAAAATAAATACGATAAACTATATTTAGAATAAGATTCTATAAGTAACGATTGCGTAATTATTGTTGTTGCGAAAATGACGTGTAAGCTTCTATGTTATTGTATTAATTTACTAATTGAACTCCTGCTCTACCTCGTAGATGGTTAATAGAAAATTGCCTTCGTTATACGTGCTGTGTTATTACACACGGAAATAGTTCCGCTTTTGTGAGCTTAAATCTTCGACGGCAAAATAAACTGCATGTCCTAGTTTCAGTCCTTGTATCAGGTGTTAAAGTAAAGTTTCGGGTGCACCACACCCTGCTGCGAAGTTATGTAAACTGCATACTTACAGTGGTATCAGGTTGGATAAAAAAGTCCTCTTATTTCTCTTTAACGTGTAAGACCGTCTTATTAAGAAAAAGACCAAAAACTTTTTCAGAGAGGGAATAATGAAAATGTGCTTGCTGGCGGCCAGAAAATTGTTGGACGTAACAGTTCAATTAACTTTAATTTATCCAATTGAAATTCAGCCTTTATCCGCTGTAAAAAATGCGAGGGGACTTTTCTACCAACCCGGTGTAGTGGTTCAAGTAGTAGAGGTCAATGATACGCCAGACACGTGAACCTGTTTTGCAAACTTTTCAGAGAGATTCTCTTTCTAATTCAGTTAATAATTCTTATATAAGTTATTTATTTCGACAAAAGGCATACTTTAAATTGTCAGGCACAGATAAGAAAATTAAAAATTGTAACTTTTTTCCTTCGAAATTCCGCGAAATTCTGAACTGTCTCAAAAGAACATTCAAGTTGTTTGGCCAAATTGTAAAAAGGTTGTTAGCATGTTGCACAGTCTCCGCTTAAATTGAAGAATTTAAAAGGTCCTTTTCAGTTGATCTGAATGGGATGTCAGAAAATTTCGGAACTATTTCCACGTATTTTATAGAGACGTAGAGTGCGACGATGGGATAAGATTGCAGCGGGAGTATTTGCGGGGAACTGATTCACTTACGACTGCAGCAGAGCTTCTATTTTCGGGTATAGGACGCTCCTGCTTCTGCGATGAAGCAATTCCGATATTTTGTTGTCGACTTTGCTCGGCAGCTCCCAGGCCAAAGCAACCGTCATGCCCATCACCACGTCGTTCTCTCTAGCGTACGTTCCGACCGTCAGGCAAAACACCAGCTGGCATGGACAGAAAACGTTCGATCCTGTTCGATCAATCGTGTCGAATAAAATGTACATTTGATTCCGTTCCGAACTATCGCTACCGAACGAGAGGCTGTCGTCGCGTCCGATCATCAAATTAATCGCGGGACAGAGACGCGGAAGCAATAAGTCGGTTGGATTAACATGCATGGCTCGTTTTATTAAACGCAGTGTCCGCCGCGCTTAATGCGATCATCAGAGTGCGGATATTTATGCGCAAATGAAAATGTTCTACCTCGATTCCAACAAACTGGCTCGACATGGAAATTCATTCTCTACTTTAATCATTCTAATGGCCTGTAATTAACTCATTGCCATTATGATTTATTTTTAGACCCTTCTTACCCACAATTTTTTAGAAGAAACAGAAACTTTATATTTATCATATACCAACAACGAAATCAATTCTTAATTTTATTTCAGTCATTGAATTTACAGTACGTGTGCAATCACTATTGTGAATTACAATTAAATAATTCCAAGTTCACCTCCATGGGACTTTTCAAGGTCCGCTCATGGTCAAATAAGTAACATAATGTGTTCCTCGCGGAACCACTCGACTTCTAATACGGTTTTTCTAGTGGTGTACGAGTAATAGAAACCGGAAAAAATTGCCGACTCGTGCTCGTAATTTTGGATCACACCCCTGATTTTTTCATATCGTTCATATTTTTCGAGATATATGCCACGAGAGTAGCAAATGTAAAACGGAGAATGAACAAAGAAAAAGAATATGGGCACGTGAAGATAATTGGGAAAGAAAAGTCAAGTTGTAAAAAGGTTATTAATTCGTTAAGCCGACCCGAGCTCGTCATTTCGGAACACACCCCTGATTTTTTCATATCGTTCATAATTTTTCAAGATATTTGCCACGAGTGTATCAAATGTAAGACGGAGAATGAACAAAGAAAAAAAGGAAATGGGGACGAGAAGATAATTTTAAAGGAGGAACGATGTGGCTGTTACCTGCATGTTGCTGCCCTCCGGGAAAATCAAGTACCTCTTTGGTCGGGATAGTGTCCTCGGCGGCGTGTCGATCGGATTCTCGATCGCGTAGATCATCAGGAAATCGAAGCACGCGAGAACCAGAGACAGAAGTCGAACGTCTGGCATCCCTTCGCCAAGGACTTTCCGATCTCATACGTCTGCGAGTACCTGCGTCACAATCTGTTCCGCGAACGCCTCGGAAGAGAGAGAGAGAGGCGTCGAACTGGCTCCGGACACGTTTGATTTCGTCGCCGAGAAACGTCACCGGATCGGATGATGAATCAAGAGTGATTCGAACACCGCTGGAATGGCGTTACACACTAAACCACAGGTCCCATGAACGATGTACGAGGAATAGTTTCGGTGGCTAAGGTAACGGGAACAAGTCTCGTTTTTCCATGGCTCTAATCGTCAGCCAGACGATCATCTCGATAATTTCTTCGACAAACAAAACAGTCGCCGATCCTGCCCGTCTCTCGTGCTGCTCGAGACGACACTGTACTGCTTTCTTAATTAGGGAATACACATTCTTATTATCACACTGCGAATTCTTATACAAAAGCAACATTGTGTGTTATATAATTAATTTGGTTTTCGAACGTAATTTATCTAAAGATAGTATAAATATTTATTTGCGGCGCATTGGTTCGATCATTTATAACGATCATTTATAAATTACGATCAAAAACCGAATTAATTATCAAACCCTTGGCGAATAAATTTACAAATTCAAGGAAGACATTTGATTCTGACAACGTCCCATAAGTAGACAAAGATGTTTTGAACGATTCGGACATCGTTCTCAAGGTGGACAACATAGTCAGAAAGACTTTCTCGCTAGTTACTGATATTTCACCTTTCAGTATAAATACGATTTCCAAATTGCCTTCTAGCATCCCGTGTATAAGGCAAAGGCCCGCTAGATAGCCTTACTCTAGTAGGTCCAGGACGAAACACCTCCTTCCTTTTTTCTTTTCCACTGTTATAAATGATCGAACCAATGCGCCGCAAATAAATATTTATACTATTGTCTGTTATCTATTATCTCGAGTAACTATTGAACTATGTACATTATACAATTTTAAAACATGGAATTCAAATGATCTCGAAAGGCACTTTCCCTACAGTAAGTATTTTCGAAGATCACCCCGAGTTTTCAAAACTGTAACCAAGAGAAAAGACAATCATTGATTGTTTCAAACTTTTTAAAATTATTATATTCATTTCATGAGTTTTTTTTAAAGATGTTTGTCACTTTTACTGTTAAAGGGTTAAATTTTCAATTCTTTTCAAATAGTAATCCCCTTTTTTTGCTGGAATCATTAGCAGCACACACAAATTACAGCTCTGAAGTTTCAGGCAGAAAGTCGAACTATGTAGATGTAGTTCATGAAACAGGAGTGCATTGGCTGCGAACTTTAGACGCGCATTTCTCGAAACCACTTATTTCAGATTGATTTGCACGAAAAAACTATTCGGCGAATGGAAATGTTCCGATACATGCAGTTAAACTAAATAGTTAACTATCGTTGATGAACCTCAAACATTTCTATTAACATAAAGGAAATCAAACTTGTAAGATTCATTTGCATAAAAGACCCTTTATCCTTGGACAAAAGATTTGTAAATTCATACAGCAAGAGATTAATTTAACGAACAAGTCTCTGACTCTGTCATGCCATACTACTCATAGTTTCCATAAAAATCCACCTAGTTGAAAGGTTGATGAATAATCCGAAATATAAAACAATATCAGCGTGTTCCGTGTTTCTAGAGTTAGATTCAGCTCGTGTATGACTCGTCGATAGCATAAACAGCCCTTTAACAGGATTATTGGAGAGTTTAAGGTTTCCGGCGGGCGGCACGAAGTCTGGAAAATCGGAAGGTTGAACCGGTGATTTGCATAGGTACGGCCTCGTTCTTGGAAACGAGCCCTAATGTCCTAAAATCGATGAACTTTTCCGTAGAAATGATTCTGAATGCCGCAGTGATTGTCCGAGCAGCAGAGCGGCAGAGCGGACGCCCACTTTGGTGATTAGCCAAAGTTCCCCTGACGTATTTGTGTGTTTGCACGCGCCCGCGCTCCACCGCAGCGTTTAACAATTTACCGAAGAAAGGATCGGCCAACCGATAAACTATTTAATAGCGAGACAGAAAAATTGGCCACCGACTAGACCGTGTGTCCCCCTTTTTCGTCGCGCATTCACCCGACGCGTCGCTATGGTCTGGAAACCCGATTTTCGTGGCTAAAAGTAAATTTTTAAGATTAAGATATAGAAAATTTTTTTTGGAACAGAGAAAGAACCCTTTAAAGCTTCTAAATCCAAATTATTATTCATTTCTGAGATATAACGTTTTGAAGACAAACTTTGGAAAATTCAGATTCAACAAAACGTTTAAAATAGTCATCATAGATTATCAAAATACAAGTTCAAATGATACTTTCGTATGTGTCAGGAGGTACATTTTACGTGTGTAATACTGTTGTTAGCATCTTTTTATCCATAAGCAAATAGTGACAAATTAAACAATGTAAACTTTGAGAAAGGTTTTACAAAAACGGTCAAAATCGGCAAAAGTAGGACTTGGTGCATATGAAAGTGTAGACATTTCTGAATATAGTGTATCAAGTTTCAGCTGTCCGCGTCTGTCCGTTTTAGTTGTACAACGATTTAAACAAATAATTACTGGGAGTTTCGAGGGCGTTCGCTTGCAGGTGCTTGACATACGCTTCTATTTGATTAAAATAATTTATAAATAATGTATATATATATGTAATATATATATAAATTAATACATTAGTGATTTCATTTACGTATTTATGTTAATAATGTTAGTATTATTACTTATGTTATTCCTGCGGCAAAATAGTACTGTTAGTACGATTTTTAAGACATTTCCTACGATTTGCCAAAAAAATGTTTCCAACAAAAGTTGATCAGTATTTACATATATATAAATTTCAATATACAAAAATTTACAAAAAAAATTCTGTTTATAAAAAATTAGAATCAAGTCAATTTTTTAAACATTACCATATGTTTCTGACTTTATAATATTATTGCTGGTGTCGAAACGAATTCAACAACCTAGCATACTATAACCTTTAACTTTAAAATAACGCTAAAATACTTTTGGCCCCGAAAAACGGGTTTCTAGATCATAGTGCGACGGTCAATCCAGATCGTCTGTTCTGACTTCGCCATGTACATGTCTGATGCCATTAATTAGTTACAAAGATCGTGACCAACCGAGCGATCCCAAGAGAGGAGAGGAGAGGATAACGCGATATGAATCACAAAACGACAATATTTTATTCAATCAAGTCCAGCCAATCGTCGTCTTAGACAGCTCCCGGTTTCTAGGCCACCGCGATGCACGGCCGGGCGAACTAGTTATTCATCAGCGCAAACGTCTGGGTGTTAATAATAATGAACAGTTTTTGTTGTTGAGGCTCTCTAGTGTAAGCCGTGTCTTAAAGGAAGAATTTTCTTCAGTTTACACCCGAAAGCCTTAACAACAGAAACTGTATGACGCCGCCCAGTGGGCCGGATCAAAAAATTTAGGGACGTTCGACCAAAAAGTCGACTTTTTCAAAAATTGCAAACTAATAAAATTATATTGCTTTGTAAGGATCTATGGACCTCGAAAATGAAGAAATTAATGAAATTAAATAAATATTTTAATTACAGTGATCATTTAAAGTTGAGCGTTTTGAAAGTAGCATATTTCACCAGGCAAAATTGCTCAAGTTCTTTGCGATGTCCTCATCGTTTCGTCCAATATTTTCTCTCAGTTTTTTGTATGATATAGAGCATCTCTTCCCAATAAGAAATCATGTATTTTTTAGTAATAACTAATAATAACATATTTAAAAAATAATGCTGAACGATACATGACAGATTAAAAAGATGTTCTATATTTGTCGAAGGATATCTTTTTTGTCCCAAAGCATCCCAGGCTCTAACAAAGAGGAATATTTTCTGTAAAACTTCCTTTAAATAACTGTACAAGAATCATTTCCGACATCGTCCGACTAACAACAATATAGTTGTTTAAAGCGGACAATGTCGCGGCGAGTACGGTCTCTACTGAACTCTTAAGATTGTAAAAAATTATTTCTTTTCTTAAGGAAAGCAACTGATTCAACAACTACATAAAAATTTATAAAAATAACTAGCTAACAAATTAAACAAAAAATATATTCTAACACGTATTATTCGAAAGAGATTATTTTATAATATTTTTTAGTTCAAACCTCATTTCAATATCTTAAACGGTTCAAAAGTTATGCACCAATGTCCCGAAATTTTTCAAATCTTTAATAATAAACAAACTTTCATTAGACACATGCCATACGTACTTAATACATATTACACATATTTCTAAGATTGCTTTTATGTAAAAACGATCAGATTTATGAAATAGTTATGGAAATAAGACACTGTGGTCTTGACTAAATTAAATTCGTACTGGCTTAATAAGAAACTCCCCTCCGCGGATTGTACCGAATACTGGGACACCCTGTAGACAATATTCATTCATAAGAAAAGTGACACAATTCAAAATATATTTCTCAAAAATGTATAATAACAAACATACCCACTTCATAATAAATGTACATAACAATTAATCGAGTATCTAAATAATTACAAATTATCTTACATTTTTAAGTTGATGATATACAATAAAAGAAATTGGCAATTTTAGGTAATTATCAAATGGCTCTCCTGTAAAATTTCCTTTACCGAACTTTTCTCATGATTGGATGTCGTATGAAATTTTAAAGTTGATTTTCAGGAGATCGGTTAATTTGCTACCTATGGGTTTCTTGGAGAGTTTTGACAATGTACTTTTTGACAATTTTAGGTAATTTCCAAATGGCTCTCCTATAAAATTTCCTTTACGTCACTTTTCTTATGATTGGATGTCGTTTGTTTTAAAGTTGATTTTCAGGAGATCAGTTAATTTGCTACCTATGGGTTTCTTGGAGAGCTTTGACAATATACGTCCAGGTAATTCTCGCGGAAAGATTTGTTTATAAATCTCTACAGATCCAGAGATGTAGACTCACGCTATAGGAGCTAGATAAATTGGCCATTCGAAAGATGCTGGTCCGGATAAATTCCGTAAGTGTTCGATTATACTGTCCAACAAATTTCAACTCTTTTTATGTTTCCATATAACTGTTAGGTGGATCTTATAGAACTTTTTGCGCTGATTCCGAATCTGTTCTTAATTATTCTCTTTAAACATGTTTAAATAATCATATTTGC
Source organism: Lasioglossum vierecki (assembly GCA_028455595.1). Taxonomy (NCBI): domain Eukaryota; kingdom Metazoa; phylum Arthropoda; class Insecta; order Hymenoptera; family Halictidae; genus Lasioglossum; species Lasioglossum vierecki. The sequence goes on along the minus strand of CM052342.1, from coordinate 1,243,444 downwards.
ACTACGAGGTGCTCGCTAGGAATAATTCGAAGGATCACCTTCCAATTTGGAAGGAACTAAAGTTATTGTGAATACCTTTTAAAACTTGATATATTTTACAAACAAGAGTAAGGCGTAGACTTGATAAGCGTTACATAACGGTCTTGAGAAGGACTGGTTCGAATTGGAGTGATACACACTGCGCGATGGTTTACCAGAATCTGCCGTTTTAATTTTACTGGGGGTACACAGGTACGAAACGAGGATAATATAACTTACAACTAAAGTTTCGACACAAGAATTACTAAACAAAAAACTGCCCTGGCGCACAGTGGTCCGGATGGAGAAATTCAGTGACAGATTGTTATAACTTATGAAAAATATCTAAAAAATAGTAATTTTTAACTATAGATAATTAAATATTTTTTGCATTTGTTAAAAAATATTTTCTAATTAATTTTCATTGATACTTTTTTTAAATAAAAACAAGATTGTTTAAATGTAAGTTTACGAACTATTTTTTGTAATAATTTATAACAATTAAAATTTTTTTGGTCATAACTTTTGAAACGTAAAAGTTATAGGGATGAAATGTTTATTGAAAAATATGAAAAAATAATCACTTGTTAACGATAAATAATTTAATATGTTCAGTGTTCGTTTAATTATTTTTATTAACATTTTATTTACTTTATTGACTGATTTACATAAACCTATGTCACTATCGAAGAGGTTCTTCGCGTCTCGCACAATCACTTTAAACATTAATAACTTGCGTGGATGGACGATGTCGATAGTAAATCATGCATAACTATATAGGGAAAAGTGTACAGAATATAGTAAAATTTGTATTCATGCGATGAACTATGGAACTCAAAAGATGTTCCTTATTAAAGATGAGGAATTTTGACAATTTCCATGCATTCACTGTGCATTATTTTTTAAATACATTATTTAAATCAATGTTTAATTGTCAGTGTAAATTCTTATCGTAAAGAAATTCTCTTCATTTTCAAAGAAGAACAGAGAAAAAATATTAAATAGGTGAGTCAGGGTATCGAGATTAAGCTAAGCATTTTATGTCAACTTTAAGTGTTCGTTACGATTACAGGTTTCATTATATTTTATTAATTTCTTTATTTTCAAGGTAGATGGATATTTAGGAAGCAATACAAACTTTGTACATGTCAATATGAGAAAGTTCGTGTGGAGGGCCGCTACACACTATATTCGGGAAAGTTTACAGAATCTTTTGCTGTAAAGAACAATTGAATGTCTTTTATAATAACATCGAAATATTTGTTTAAAGTTGAAAAATATGTTTTTTTTCAAAGTGATGTATCTTAAAAACTGTGTGCAATGGAGAAAAATTAAGAGCAGATTCGAAATCAGCGCAAGAAACTCTATAAGATCCACCCAACAGTTATATGAAAACATTTTTGGTGTTGGACAATGTAGCCGAATGACTTGAAAGAATTGGATGACTCCCATGACTAAATCGAACTCGTAGCCTAAGTCACGCGGTATGAAAACTCGTCGTTGCAAAGGGGTTTGAAGATAGCTCGATATTAAATCTAGCCGAAAAGTGGTCGGTGTTGTGCCGTGTTGCGAAATGCATGGCATCCTTTAACCGTCGTTCGCGCTCGCCAGGACAGGTTGATCTAACTATTCCCGGGAATCTCGTTCCTCGAAAGGGTCGCGCGGCACGGAATACGGGTCACGAATGAAACTGCAAAATAAATGAACGTCCAGGGGACGAGCGGGGGTCGCGGGGCAGCAGTGGCGAAACCGTACTGGACAAACGTAACGTAACGCGGCCGACAGCCTTTCTCATTGTACATTTAAATGCGCGCTTATATTAATTCATACTGTCTTCGTCCGGGTAGAACGTAACTGTACCGGGAAAAATCGGGCCGGGATAGAGACGACGTGAAAAAAAGCCGCGGGAAAAGACAGAGACACGGAAGAAGAGAGAGCGGGGACGGAGCTCTTTTTCACCGGGCGACACTTATTTCCTCATTTCGCAGCCCATAGCGGTGGAACGAGCGTCTGTTAATTGCATATGGGAGTTGCGCGCGGATGCTCGCGTTGTCCCCACCTGCACACGTTGTCTGGCAAGAAAACCGCGGAACATTCTAAATTAATGCTTTTCGTTAACGCGTAGCCGCCGTGGATGCAATTATAACCGTTCTGTCGTGGAATGTGAACAGGGTGTCGTCCGTGTCGCTGGGAAATCCGGAGAATAACGCGCAAGCGCGACGCCAAGCGTTTCGCTCATGCCAGCTGTCCACTCGGTCGGGCTTATACCAGACAAGGCGTGGACGCGGTTGCCCTGTGGGGCAAGAGACCGGCTCCACCGATATACATATTCAGAGTAACCAAGCCGTGCCCAGAAGCTGTACAGTATATTTTCTATAGACGCGACAATTCGTACACGATAGATGCGACCAAATCCCCCCGAGGCTGTCGCGTCTATAGAAAATATACTGTAGTGCCAAATGTTTAAGATTGACATGTTTATAATTTATTTTCATATTGCAATTGAAATATACGTACACTATTTCAGGATTTGTTTAACAACATATACAGAGTGGGTCACCACACATTACAACTAGTTTTCCGTAGGTGGACGAGGAGAGGACACGAAGGTCATTGACTTTTTCAAAAATGGAGACATATATAATATTTTTTATTCCACCGCTTAATGTGTGTGCATCTTGATGTTTGCTACAAGAAAATGTTTACCTACTTGTGTAAGAAAATCATTTTTCAAGAGATACGGAATGTGACAATCGTGTACATAAGAAATAGACTACGGTTCTTTATGCATTTATGGTTTACGAAAATTTTCAAGAAACGTTGGAGATTTTTATTTATCTTGGACCTACTGTAATCAAGAGAGAGAGAGTGTGTTCGCAGTCAGGTGAAGAATATTTGTGATAATTGATGTATTCCCCGGCTCGTAGAAAAACAGGCATTAGCCATCAGTGAAAAATAGTTCTAGCGCGTCGCGCTGCCAGAAATCGGAGATTCAATTAGGGTCACGTTATTTTGATTTCGTCGTATAATTTCCTTGGTGTTCAGTCTTCATTCCGAGTCGTTAAGTCGCCACAGTTCATTGCTCGATAAAGCTATCGATCCCGATTAGCTCTAGGGGACAATTTCTGACGTGAACGTCGCAGAGAATCGGTTCTTCGTCTTCCGCGGTGCCTCCGCTATTTGCGTACGATCTGTGAATCGAGGAAGTTCAGTAGAATTGTTATGGTTAAAGTGTTAATAAATCGTTTTGTACACGCGAGGAAACGCGTAAAGGTAAACAGGAAATTCGTAAGATAATTAATTGTGAGACAACAGATTCCATTTTGGCCCTGCTTATAGTTTCTCGCTTTCCACGTGCAGTGAGGTATGCTAGAACGAACTAATTGGTTCTAAAACCTCGTTCGTTACGGCGTATGTTCGCTCTAGGATACACATGTATAGGAATATAGTATTTAGAGGCAGTCCGTCTCAAAGCTGCAGTCTGGATCAAAATTACTCGGTACAATGATTCGAACCGGGAAAACTCGAAATTCAAGATATTAACACGTTGGTTGGCTAGCGTAATAATTAATCCATAGAGGAAAATAGAAATTAAAAAATAAAGTCAGGATTTATCGCTACGTTTGCTATTGCAACCAACAGATCCTAAGAAAATTTGATTCTTTCGACCATGAAAATATTAAATTTTTTATATAGAATATGAACAGGATTTTCAATGTCGAATCAATTTCTTCAAACGTCGTGTTTTAGAATTTTTTAAAAAGTTCTATTGTTCTTAATCAATAATAACGATCATTAAGTTTCGTACGAATTTCACACGACTTTTCAGTTATTACAAATGTGCCCGAATATCCCTCGTTTAGTTACAACGCGTAACGCAATATTCAAAGGAAGCACGACTTTTCTTTCTCAAATTTTCTTCATATTTCATAAAGAGGATGCAGTGCATTTAAACTTCGAGCGAGCTCGCTATCGTAAAATTTACAACGTGAATTGCCCTTGCTGTGTTACGTTCCTCTGTGAATATTGACAAAAATATAACTTATTCCTGTTCTGTAATATACCTTCTTTTCCTTACGATCCACGCATTTTTATGAGATACGGCCGTGGAGAACTGGGGAATGATGTAAGCCCAGAGACATCATTCTTAAATCATGGCGTACGCCATTGCACGTGTAATAGAGAAGAAGAGGATGTTTCGAAAAAAATTTAACATTCTAAAAAAATTCTAGGCTGTATTTCACTAGTAATTTCCACGGAAGGTAACATTATTTAAGAGACGCATGTTTTGCTAGTAAATGTTACGCAGTCACTTATACAGGGTGTCTCAAAATTCGTGTACTTCCCGGAAATGGGAGGTTCCTTGGGTCATTTGAAGCGACATTTTC
>CM052342.1:1219821-1238237 GCA_028455595.1 Lasioglossum vierecki | reverse complement strand
TATATCTTATATTAATAAAATATAGACGCGTTATTTTCAATAAGACCTTAGATCTTCGCGTATCCGCTAAACATCCTTTAAACTCTAAACCGAATTTACTCTTTATCTTTAGACCGGTCTGTTAATCTATCGTCGCCAAGAGCGTCGACACGGACAAAAATCTCACGACGAATTTCCAATTCAGTAGCCGGGAGATAATAAATATATCGCGTCGGGACCTTCTTCACGGATTCCGGGATCCCGGCAGCGGATGTATGAATGCATTCGGCTCTGTCGAATAAGGAAACGATGATGAATCGCGAGGACGTTTCGCCGCGATACACTTCGGTTCGAGCTTCCGGGCTCGACTTCGAAAATCCGCGGACGTTTCTGGTTCGACGACCGAGTATATTTCGACACAGGAATCGCATGCCTTGAACCAGTTCAACGGATTTTTCTTGGTTCGGTGAGCCTTGTTTCTCTGTTTTTGGGATCGCGCGTCCAATAATTCGTGGTTGCACCACGCGAAACCTGTTCCCCAGTTATGCGCGGGTAAATTGAATGATGCTTCATGCCCGTGCGCGGAATAATCAAGAGGGTAATCGGGGGATTTCGAGTCGGAGTGGGCTAGCCGACTCCCTTGTCCGGGGTTTTAAGGAAAATTCCCTGGACCCCATACTCGCTTTCCGAACTTCGTTAGCGTATCAACAAGAGCGTCCGAGTAATTCGATGGAAAACGTCCGCTCCATTGTTGTCCGGGTCGTGGGAGCTGAATTACTTCGGCTTATGAGACGTTTCGAGTGCACAGGGTATAAAGAAATGTACGTTTCTTCGGTGTTCGCGTTGGCAAGTGGACAAACATATGATGGATATCGAATTAGGAGACATTCTAACAATTGAAAATTTTGAAGAAACAATAATTAAATAAAAAGAAAATTGGATTTTAATAGATAAATATATTAATAGTGTTATGAAAAAGAAAGAAATTAGAGAAAGAGAAATAGAAAAAGAAGAAAGAATTGCTAATACACGTAGAAATACCAATAGAACTAGACGCAGATCTAGACGCAGAAATATCAATAGAACCAGAACATAACGTAGATAGTATTTATATATAGTTATAATTGTTCCTTAAGTATTAAAAGAAAAGAATGTAAATATTATTATTAAGTTTAAGTTCAAAAGCCAAAAACAGGTGTGGCAATAGAGCATGCAAAAACCCTTCATCACCAAGTAATGTGAATAGCGGTCCAGTGATGGAGGGGACATGCCTAAAGGGTTGAGGAAAAGGTCCCTCAAAAGGCCCTGGGCGGTGGGGGTTTAGTGGGTATAGGCGGTAGACTGCAATAAGCAATGATAATCCCCCCGATTAAATCCGAGGGGGGAGCCGAGTCCCACACTACCCTCCCCAACCATCACCGTAGGGGAGGGTGTGCGTAAGAGCATTCCCCCAACGCCCTTAAACAAAAAAGAAAAAAAAAGGGTATAAAGAAATGTGTGATCTTGTATGCCACATTCTACATCTTCGATCGATGAAGATAAAAAAATGTAGCATTGTATTGTCAATACTAAATAGTTCTCAAAAAAAAATAATAGCAAATTCTCATTATTAATACTACTTTTCTCTGAAAAATTGGTTACAGTTTTAGTAAAACAATTAGCGAATGTTGTCGTTTATAGGCCGTTTATAACAAACGCGTGAAATGTGTCGAATAAAATGCAATGAAAAAAAGTTTGACTTTAAAATAAACGCAAGGTCAAGGTTAATTTTGCGGCAACTTTTGCTCCGTGATTTTTATTGATCCGAAGATGTAGAGTACGCCTATGGCAGCCGAGACAAAACAATTCTTTATACCCTATACGTAACGAGCGTAATGAACCGTCAGGGGTGAAAGCGTTAATTCGGAGGCGGATAATTTGGAGAAAGTATAGAAGAAAATAAGATTTTACGAGTGGACGGTGTGCGGGTGGTATCGATTCGCAGGTAATCTGAAATTCAGCCGCAGTCCCGTGCATTAGGAAGGGGGTGTGCGGTGCAGATGCAGGCGGTGGCTGCGGCCGTATCGACGATGCTGGATCGTGTACTTTCCGGTAAGTGCACTGGATCATCGGGTAGTCGCGTAATTCTTCAGTTCTCCGTGTAGAGACGGGCGGAAGTGCAGCCTACCGATAACGTCGTCGCGCGACGGTGCGATGCGGTGGCATGCGTCCCATCTGGCGCATCCCACCAGCGTCCCGTCGTACCGAAAATCGTAAACAATTACGGACGTGAAATTCCCGTGGCCTCGCCTTTCGGAAAATTTCCCGTCCAGTTTTCTCCGCGGGGTCAACTTTATTTCGCCGTGTGCTGAATCTTTCAGCGCGGTCTCGGGACCGCGGGAATTGTTTGATCAGCACAATGGAATGGAAACCGTCCTCCACACGGGAACGTCAACGCCACCGTTCCGAAAGAATCAGTCAATGTCAATGTTTGACCGTTCCCGAAAACCGGTTGCTCGTTCGACCGCGGCTCACCTGTCCTCCTACATCTCCTGCATCTGCCTGACGTCACGGAACCGCGCGCCGAACGAGCTCCGACCTGTCCGAAGATAAACCGAAACGAATTTACCCAAACCAAACTCCTTCCGGAAACTGGGTAGAGTGCATTGTACACCCCGCCACGGAACCATCAGATATACAGGGTGGGACAATACCTTTGTCTTCTTGCAATAATACGAACATGTGATACATGTACAAATTACATGATGTACAGGGGGAAATATTTGTAAATGTACGATGTAAACATTTTTTACGAACGTGAAGGTGTTTCGCAAAATTTCAAAGTCACCTCGATTGCTTTAAATGGAAAATTGAAAAGTTGATTCTTTATCGATTCATGTTACAAAACGTAGGTCTTCCTATTTAAAGAAATTAACATCAAATCAACTTTTGCATATATCATTTTTTCTTACGAGTAAAGGCGTGTAAAGGAAATATTCAAGGTGGACAAAGTTGTTTGTGTTTTCGATGTGGATGTTAGGTCGGTGTTTGGCATTATTTCGCGGTGAGTTCCGCGCCGGAACCATTGTCTAGGCGATAGTGCCGCGTGGGAACGACGAAGAGCAAATTTCCGTTGGGCCCCGCATCGAAATTAGCCTGCATGTTTGTCCTCGAACGACAATATACGTACACTTTACGCTGTCGACCCCGTTTATGGGGCACGGGTCGCGACCGGCTGCGGCATGCACCGCGGGAATTTATGCATCGTACGAGGGTACGGGGTAGTGCGACTAATGCAAACTGATCGTTGCACCGTATTTTCGCTTTAAAAGGCGATCCTCTCTGGCGAGAACGCGTTCCGGGCCACTCCGTGATGCAACTTGGCCCGCCATAACTCGTCGATCGAACCGAGACGGCTCGTCGATCGTCCCGAACGCGTTACCCTCCGTATCGCGCCTTGAATATTACAGGGAAGGATACAGCGGCGGCAACCGGCAAAGCGGTTCGTAAATTTCTGGAGTTGTTGCGGTTTGTCTTCGGCCCATTCGGATTTTGTTCGAACAGATTTTGTCGCGGGGAACGGGTAGGGTCACCTCTACCTCACCGACATGATCTCACCGCGATCACAAAACCATTACTAAATGATCGTACCGGTGCAATCTATTAAAAAAAATAGGTGGCTAGGATAAATGCCTCACCCTGTATATTTAGATATATACAAGGTGTCCCACGCAACTGGAACGGGCTGGACCTCCTAAACGGTTAGAAATATAAATGTTTTTCGTTTTAAATCTTCCAAGTATTTTGACAGCTATTAAAAATTCATAATCACAAATTTTCAGTACGAGGTTAGGAATCTGTATGGGACTAGCAAAAATTCTTTTATATTTTTTAGTCCGTTTTGAAAACCGTGGTATTTTTAAAAATTTATTTTTATTTGAATAATTATTTTCTGCTTTTTAGTCTTGTGTTAATATTTGTATTACTCTTTATTACTAAGCTCAAATCACTACTTTATCACTAAGCTTACTGTAAATTCCATTTCCGCGTTGTCGCGCGAAGTGGGGAACGCTGAACGCGATAGCGTTTCGCGGGAGCATGTAGCGGTGAAAATATTTAATTGTTATTTCTCTTAAATGGATAGACTTTAAAAAAATTTTAATATTGCATTATCATCCAGTTTTGAGTTATGTTTCCAATGTCAAGTCTCTAGCTCATCGGGAAGTTAGTTTAAAATTAATTGCAAGATTTGTACCGAACAAACTGACAGACAAACAAGAAAGCGAGCTAAGACTTCGTACAGACCTAAAAAGAACCGCGCGAAACCGCGCATTTTGACGAACGTTTGGGCGCACGAACGCAAATGGGTAGCATTTGCAAATCTTTTTGCGGGGCAGATAAAACATATCCTAAACATTCATAATATATAGAATTATTAAATAGGCATGTTACAAATAAAATTATAAATACATGTTCTGAATTTCGTTGTGTAATATACACAGAGTTGTGCTAATTCAAGTACATGGTAATTCAATTACGTAGTTGAATTACATTGTACTTCATTTAATAGTAATTTAATTACGTCGTAAATAAATTACTATATAATTAAAATACAACATAATTCAATTACTAAGTATTTCAATCAGATTTGTAATTGAAATACAATATAATTGAAACACAATGTAATTGAAATACAATATAATTGAAATGCAATTTGTAATTGAATTACAGTATAATTGAAATACAATATACTTGAAATACAATACAATACAATACATGAAAACAATGTATTTTATAATTGTGCTCCATTGCAATTACGAATTACATTGTAATTTAATTGACTAAAGATCTGAATTATAAACTACAACATAATTGAATTACAATTCAATTCAATTACAATGTATTTTATAATTGTGCTCCATTGTAATTACGAATTACATTGTACTTTAATTGACTGAAGATCTGAATTATCAATTACAACATAATTGAATTAGAATTTAATGCACAACTCTGAATATACAACACTGCAGCTTCTATAGTTATTCACAAGAAATTCTGGAAATAGCAAAAATCCATTCCGTTCGTCGTTCGGCGCGGCAAAATGTTCGTTGAAATGCGCGGTTCGGCGCGCTGTTTAGGTCTGTACGAAGCCTAATAAAAACGTGGTAATAAATTTTAAAAAAGGACTTGTCTTCCACTCTACTCCTCCTACGATACCATTCCCCCATCAGGCAGTTTGGACTGTCCCAAAATTTTGCATTTAAAGCGCGAAAGAGCAAGACGGCCGGCAAGATAATTTAATAGGAGGTCAACGATATGGAACGAGTCGCATTTGCCAAGGTGATTCGCCCGGCACGAAAAGGAACCGCGTGTCTAGATCGGAATCGCGGGCGCTAACGCAACGGATAGCGATCAGGGTTCAGCATTCTACAGGCTATCTGTGAACGTAATTCGATTACCGGTCGGGTTAAAAGCACTTGGCAGAGAGTCGGATACTCACGAAAAAGGAGCTGCCCTTCCGGAATGCCAAGGATCGGCTGGCTCTATCCGCGACCACGAATTCGCTCGCGGTAACGAGGCCGAAACAGAGGATGCTCCAGAACAACAGACGCATAATCAGGAGATGTCGGGCCCCGGGCCAAAATGCCCTCTCTCTCTTTCTCGCTTCGGCAATGATACCAGCGCGGCCTATAGATCGTGCGAACTGTCTCTCGCCAGAAATGTCCTCGTCCGACGAGATCGAATCGGTTCGAGCTCGTCGCCTTGGGATATCGATAACGGTACTCTTTCGACCCCACTATTGCCACTTCTTTCTTCCATTCCGAACGTTCGCGAGTTCCTTCGGTTCCTTCGCGAATGCTTGGTCGCACCAATTAGCGTGGACGGAGTCAGCTATTTTTGGAATCTTCTCGATTTCGGTGACCTTTCATCCTGGAAGGCGTCTTCTGGTACCTTGAAAAAGTCAGCATGTCTTTAGAAAGGTGTCTGGTGACTGGTGGTACAACCAACAAGGGAATGATTCAACCATGAATAGCAATTCGGCAATATTGAATAATATTTTTTTAAACAAAACTTCGATTTCGAGAGAATTGAATTTGGAAATTCGTGATATTCTCGAGCATTAGTATCTATAAGTAGTAGAGTAATCACGCAATGGTCAGGCACAGTAAATGATATAGGTTTAACACGTTCCGTGCCACGTGTATCATGGATGGCACGTGTTACACACGCGATAAATGTTCTGGCATGATTACACAACTTACATTTTTCGAAAAGGAAAAGGCGAGTTCCAATGACGTACAAAATGACGTCCAGTCTTTCAAGGAGGTGCAGAACTTTCGGGACAACACGTGTGCCTCGCTAACCGTTCACGTTTTCGCGTTTCGGCGCTATCACCTGTTTGTTTCCCTCTTGTTAATACATACAGCTTCATTCTCCACCTTTGTTACGAGATAGTGAATTTGGCTAAACGACTACAATTTGTCTGCAATGTGGCTCTGTCGAAAACGCGAGACACGCTGAATTTCCCCGGTCCAAAGCATCAGATGCTCCTTTGTCTGAAATATGGAACATGCCAGTACCTCTCGCTCGAATACCGAGACTCTCCTCGGTAAACTACTAAACTGCCTGGAACACGAAGCGATCTTGCGTTCTCCTCTCCCTCCCCCTCTCACCCTTTCCCACCTTGTTTCCCTCTCTCTCTCTCTCTCTCTCTCTCTCCTTCCTCCCTATTTCTCTTTCTCTATCTCTGAGCCATTTTACAACCGACACTCCACCGTCTGAGCTATCGAGACGAGTCGGTACATACTAGAAGTGATTTGTCTATCGATCCGCAGAATCAGACGCGACTGACCCACCGTAACATCGAGTGTTATTATTATTGCTGCTATCAATGTGCTCGCACATTCCTGGGAAACATAATTACATGGATCCTCGAGTGATATCTCATACACGTCCTTTCGGCGTTACGATTAATTTTCATACGCTTCTCGGATGAATTGCGTACAGTCACTCTCATAATTTATGGTACACGCATTAAATTGGAATAACATTTTTATTAACGAACCAAACGATTTCAGCTTTTCTGACAAGACAGATAGATCATTTTCCTGGATGATTTGTAATGAAAGTTTTGGGAAAATTAAGTTTAGTCTGAATTATAAAAGAGAATAGTAAAAAGCAATTTGTTATTATTTTTTTGCTTGAGCTTGTAACGAATAATTCAAAAATTGTATTTTGTTGATTCGTACGAGTCGTATATTGCTGACAATTCCATTGGAATTGGTCAATTGGTTTACATATTATAATTTATAACTTATAAAAAACCTGAAATTGTGTATGTAATATAGGTATATGGATAAAAAAGTTATTCTCATTTATAGCGTAGCCATCAATTACGAGCCTCACCGTAGGTCTTGCAAAACTTTTTATTTCTCTATGGTTTTGTCGTAATTCGATACCACGGGTGATCAAATTATTAGAGATGTTGTTCACAGTGCTGTAAATGTAGCGTGTTATTTTAATGGAAAATTGTTAACTTATCCAAGTGGTTCTAATATTTTGGTGAAATATGAAATGAATTAGCAAAACGCGATTAGCAAAACGTTGGATAAGAAAATTTCGTTGCAGCAAACATTTCAAGTTGAGTGAATCGTTAGTGCTAAAAATCATTTTTTATTATTCTGATTCGGAAAGTTTGCTCTAACTGAACATCCTCGGAGCATCGGTTCGACAAGGGCCGGGTTGTAACCGGTTAGGATCGTACTTATCGAACAAGACAGTTCATTAAACTTGGGCAAATGCATTTAGCTGCACTTCTGCCGCGACAAGACCGTTCTCGCGGAATCGGCGACGGAATAATTCCCGGGAGTCGGACCGGTCTGTCAGTCGGCAATTGGTGTCTTTGCAGTTAGTTACCATTGATTAGAGTGACTTCACCGACCTGTTAAACCGGCTCGAGTCGCGAATTAGCCTTGCGCACCCTGAACAACGGTAAACCGCTGTTTAATAAAAAATTATTTGCCGCTCACCCGCCGCCTAATAGCACCTCTTAAAACTATATTTATGAACTTAATATCGACACTGCATAAAACACTAGCGCTCCACTATACTCCTCAACGAAGCACCTCTGTTTCGCGTTGAAGTTTGTTCGTCATTTGCGTAGCTAACTAGTTAAATATAAAATATCTTTTTGTACCTATGGAGGCTAAACTTTAAATCACAGAATACAAGTTTTCGAATTTTTTACGGATAATGCTGAAACAAATGAAAAATGTATTTACAGGTTTTTAAATGCGAAAAGAGACATTTTTTGTATTCATCTGGTTATAACATGACGGAGCTACTCCAACGGCAACCCCTGCTCATGGGGAGTGCTACGCGACCGGAAACATCACAATTTTTTATCTAAAAAACTACGTACAGAAATTTCAATATACCGTTTTTCACAAAAATGATACACATTTGAAAAACACTTGTAAAATATTCAGCGAACAAAGTCGGGGAAATATTGCTTGCAACATAAAAAGACTGTACGTACAAAAATATTGTTGGTTTATCGTTCTAGGAAAAACATTGTGGGAGTTCTGAATGAAGAGAGTTGTACCATCCTCATATTATAACAAAATTAATATAAGAAAAACGTTACACTTCATTTTTGCATAATAAAGACCAGTATTCAATATGAAGTAGAATAGGTACGCTGTTATCAGACGCACCAGCTGATGTTTGTTTAAGGATGTTCTGGAGGTACAATGGGAGACAAAAGTACAAGAAATTCAAAATCCATCAATATATTGCCAATGAAAACCATTCACGAGTATATTTTGCATTAAAAAAATAGATTAATTTAAAAAGCTTTCATTTAATTAGTGAATTCCATGTTATATTTATTTTTTAATCAAATTGTCTTTATATTATAAAAAATTGTAAGTATCTTTTGCGAATGATTGTACCAGCTGATTTGAACTTCAAGATAATTTTGTAATATACAATATATATAATTACGCAGTAAAAAGTTAAAAATAAATACCTCAGAAAGCAATATTCATGGTTATTACTGAATATAAACGTGTGAAATTTGCGTAAAATTATGTTCTGATAATAACAAAAAACGTGACAAGTAGATCGCGCTCTGGATTGGTCCGTGTTTTTCGTTAATAATTCCTTAACGAAGCCTCAGATGACATTTTCGTAAAGGAAAATCTTGTTTGAAATGATCTCAGCATCCTTCCATTTCCGGATGCTGAGGGAATTTCGGGACACCCTGTATATAGATATTATATGTACATATATATAAACGAAATCCTGACTGACTCACTCATCAACGCCCAGGCTAAACCGTTGGCCCTAGAAACTGAAATTTTGCACAGAGGCTTCCTTCATGATCTATACAAGGGATAAGAAAAGGGGGTGAAAAGGGATTGCAACGTTTGTATGAGGAATATATAGTTCGTGGTCTGATTTAAATCGTACTTGGTCTTAATGCTCATTGATACAATCTGAATGGGGTGAATGAGGGCTTAAAAGGTTTTATGGAGAAACAATATCAATTTTCGGGAGCATTACACAGTTTCCTGTGCGAGCGAAACCGTCGGGAAAAGCTAGTAGATGATATAGTAACTGTATTCAGTGGGCTACACTATTGTCGCGTTTTTGTCATTTTGTAACAGTTTATAATTTTTTGCTGTGTAACTGTTTAGTGAATGCTAATAATTTTTGAACATAATTAATTACATAATTTTTACTACATATATTAAATAAATGTAGTTTCTAGCTGCGTTTTTTCAAGGTTTAAATACGGTTTGAAGTGGAATTTAATGAATTCTCCATAAAAAGACGTGTTAAAATGTGCAAACTTTAAGTTGCTATAAATATTAAACGGTGCAGTGAATCGAACCGAAACTTTGGTAATTGCTTTAATTTAGTAAGAAATCTTGTCAAATTTTCAAAAATTTTCTTGCGCTTTCATATATCTTCAGAACATCCTTAACACGTTCCGTGCCGTGTGTATCATCGATGGGGCGTGTTAAACATGTGATAAATGCTAATATGGTTACATAACTGCATTTCAAACATATTTTACAACAATTACATTGTAACGATGTTATACAAAAACGTTTTATTAAATATTCGCACACGTCACGTACGGTGGTGTTTAACAATGGTTATAGATGATCCAGATAGTAGTTTTCGAATGTGCATCACCAGTAGATATCCTTAACAGATATAAAGCGTCCGACGATTTTCGATAAATCATGCTCAGTGTTGGAATAGACAGGACTTGATGCGCTTCTAACAGCGTGAAACGTAAGACGGAGAAAGATTTATTCCCGTTGAAAGGAAGACTGACACACGCCGGGATGAAAGGAACAGCTGGGTCGGTACAGAAGATACCACTTTGGCGTGGTTTTAAATGAATTGTTCATAAACGGTGGAAATTCGATCCAAAATCCCGAGACCGTCGGGACACAAAGGATAGATGGTCGAACAGTTTTCATGTCTTCTTCCAGCAGCCGTTGCATCCAAATATTCTTGATCCATATCTAAAACGTTCCCGTCATCTGGACTAGAAACGAATATCCGCGATTATAGCTTCTCGGTGAATATAAGGATACGGATAAGTTATTGATCCGTTTTACCTGAGCAGCAAGTGCAATAGTTCACCAATCAGACCCTCGTCTTTCAGCGGTGTTGAAGCTGCTTCACAGATGTCCCTTTTCAGGCAGCTTTTCCCGTCGATACCTTTCCTGAAAACGTTTCATCATCTGGCATAATTAGATCTCGTCATTTTACTGGAATTTATTACAAGGGTTCCAGCTGTAAGCACTATTTGCATTAAAGCATTGTGATTATTCACCCCTTGATATGAAAATTAATGTAAAATTTGCCAGAAAATTTGTATACATATATTAATACATACTTATATACATTTATAATAAATTATTAAGATTAATTTAATCTTTCATATCTGTATTTATGATACTTTTATTATCTGCTTAGAAAATTGTGAACACGTGAGCTGAAGTTCACGTTTAATTGACAGACAGATCTGATTCGTAATTCCATTGTAAGCCATTGAAAGTCAGTTTTCAAGATGTAAAGCTGTAAGAGAACGCTAAAAATTCAATCTCACAAAGCCGTAATCCCGTTTTCCTCTAAATTCGACATCCAGTTCAAATCGAATAAGGTTCTCACCTGTCCAGTTCGCTCTTGAGGATATCATAGACAGCTGCTCTCTCGTTCCAACCGGTATTTCTCCGTCGTCGCGACAAGCCCTCGAAGAAATTGGTGAAGAAGGTCGCGTTGTCGGGCAGGCTGTATTGGAATTGTACATTCTGGCCGTAGACCAAGGTCCTACCAGACAGCTGCACCGGCACTGCGACTCCGATCAGCAACTTAAACATACAAACGAAATTTGTCACGAGTTTCTCACAATTTTTGGTCCTGTATAACTCGTAAATCAATTTACCAGGTCCAATGAAATTTTCTACATAGATTGACAAAATACATTTTTCAAATTTCCCCATTACAAGTCCAAATAACAAAAACAAATACATTAATGCTATCGGCGCACTGGTTCGATCAATTGTTATTTAATAAGAATCGTTCAATTCTTGAAAACGACCTAAAGTAAGATCGAAACGTTGAAATTAATGTGGTAATTTGCAAAAGTGTTTTTAAATAACAATTGATTGAATCAGTGAATCGCTGATAACATAATGTATTTGTTATCAACAATTCTACGATCGATATAAGGAAGTATTTACAAATAACGAATGGTGTAAAAAAGAAGTTTTACTATTTCCTTTTGTAATTCCGGCTGAACATAATTTTTCATCTACATAGTAAGCTAATCTGATTCAGCTCGGCAGATAAACTGAGGGATTGGTCCATATATAAAAAGTATGTACATATTTCCTAAAGAAGGTGAACATTGTAGATAGAATCCCAACAAAAAAATCCTGTAAACAGAAGCCACGTTCTCTATGGCCGTAAAAAGTTGTAAGATCAAACAAAATACGGCCAAGTTCGTTAGCTCAGACATATCTCTGCAATACTGGGAAAAAGCGTTTGTAAAAATTAGTTTAGAAGCACGTTATTTAATTCTTAATGAGTTACATGAAGGGCTAAATTATTTAAACTTGGCCGCTACCTAACACCTTTTATCGCACCATTGGTTTAAAAATTAACGGCCAAGTTTGAATAATTTAGCCCTCCATGTAATTTTTTAAAAATTTAATAGCGTTCTTTTAAAATAATTTTTCAGTATTGCAAGAGGTATTTCTAAGCTAACGAACTTGGCCGTATTTTGTTTGATCTCACAACTTTTTACGGCCATAGAAAATTTGGTTCTCGTTTACGGGATGTTTTTCTTGGGATTTCATCGATTTTTGTTGATTATTTTTTCATCAGTATTTGTTGCGACTTCGAAGCTAATAAAACTACCTACTATTTCGTCATGTTTTTTCAATACCAGCCTTTAAGGTGTAAAATGTGAAACTTTGATAATTATTCCTTTGAGTGTTTGTATGGTGGACCTATCTACCAAATTTCAATCTTGTACGTCAATAGGAAGTACCCAAAAGGTTTTGATGATCTGTCAGTCAGTCAGTCAGTGACAAATCTAGCGATTTTTTAGGTTCTATATCTCTTAACTTACTAATGTTGGAAGATTAATGTTTTGTCGATATTGAGACATGACAGCATTTAACAAGTGTACGAAATTACATCTCTCCATCTGCCTCCAGTTCCGAGTTACAAGCCCCTAAAAAACTGCTAAGTTGTTTCATGTAAAAGGAGGTAGTGCGAGAACTTGGCTGGTGCACTACCGTGCAGCTAGATTTGACTGGAGCATTGGGAGACTGAACTCGAGTAGCTCCGGCCGTCGACTATGAAGCTGACCGTGTTTATCGGTTCACCGGCGAGCATATCTCTTGATTCCGTGGGAATGGAAAAATAAGTTCCGTCGCGGAGGTTCGGCACGAGGAAAGGATCGACGAAGGAGAGAAGGATCGATGGGAACGGAAGAAACAAACGAGCTGGGCTCTAGTTCCAGCCACTTTCAGCCCGTTCATTTTCATACGCGATGGAGCAATTTGTCCGCGACGGAGGCCCATTCATCGGTTGAAAGGGAGTCCGGGCGAAAAAATTCATCACCGAAAGTACGTAAGCGTGTAAAACAGCCGGAGAATAAAAGCCGGCCGTAATCCGGCTTTCTTTGGCCCGGGAGAAACCGGATCGTCTAGAAGTTTGACGATGACGCTCTCCTGTTTTTACTCGGTGTCTTCGGCTCGGGCACCAGCTTGGGCGTGACCGGCAAAAGAAGCCGAGCGCAAAAGGACCACAGCAACGCGAACGCGAACGAATGCAATAATGTTTCGCGTCTCCTTTGCCGTCGTCGATAAAAGCGTGCTCGGTTACACGAGCTAAACGAATCGAAGGGTCCATTGCGAAAACGTTAGCTCCGAGAAAAGATAGCCGTGGCGTATCTCTGCTAAAGGGACAATGGACTATGGACCCCATTTACAAGATTTAATTTTTCTCCGTTCGGCATGTACAGCAAGATCACATGAAATAGTAGAACCATACGATCTAAGAAACAGCACGCAAAATATGTAATATTGACTAGACTTAGTTATTAAAGAGATTTTCTTTTTCTATATGATGCGAGAACACGGCTAATTTAATGTATTAAATAATATCGATCGTAAATTGCTTTAAGCATAAATTAATGATATCGGCGCATAGGTTCAATCATTTTTTTAATTACCTTAGCAATGGACAAAGTGTTAGACCACTTCTTCATAGATTTCACCGTTTCAAAATCAAAGTGTCCACTCAATGACGTATAAAAACTTGTGTATGTTGTGAAAGTTTGGCCCTCCATGGATAAATATTAAATAATATCGATCGTAAATTGCTTGAAGCATAAATTAATGATATCGGCGCATAGGTTCGATCAAAAGTGATATCATTAATTTAATGTAAAAGATAAAGTCACGAACTGGTATAAGTGTGTCCACACTCAATTGCTCGACGAAAACGAAATGTTAAAAGAATGGCAGCAGTTTGAAGACTATCGATTTCATCGAGATTCTATCTTCAATTATCTATTTGGTAGAAGAAAATGTAGGCAGAGCATTTCAGAAAGCAACCGTCTGGTATTGTCTTATCCAAAGCGCGCTATTTTCCAGGGAATCCTGGTTCAGCTAGCGTTTGCCATCTTCCACTTTATATTGTGGATCGACCGCGCTTCGTTCATCTCCCAACAAATATGTTTCCTTGACTTTTCCTGGGAAGAACGGTCCGCTGTTCGAGATCCTGAACGATCTCAGTCGCATCCGGATCGCGTCCGCATCTTCCACGTTTATCCCGTTACATTTATTTCCGTCGGTCCCTCGGGACGCGCAAAATATCTTGCAGATTCCAGAATAAGCACGATTTCTTTTGCCCGTTGAGCAAGGCCATTTTTGCTGTTCCTTTGATTCCGTTCCCCCGGACTTTTCATTTCATTACATCGAGCACATTTATACACCTCCCGCGACGCTTCAAAGACGATGCGCGGAGAGTCCGCGGGGGTTAAGGAGCAAGGGAAGCTACCAGTGGGACTTCTTTCTCTATCCAGTCCCTTTCGAGATTCCCTCCCACGCCCTGAACCCCGTCCGCTCTTCACCTTCCGGTCGTCGAATTCTTTACACTTGCAAAAGTTCCGTTTAACAATCCTGCGAAGTTCGCAGCCGAGAGAAGTTTCCCTTCTCCCGCGGATCCTCTCTATCTGGCAATTACTTTTACGCAAAGAACCGCCGTCGCCAGGCCTGCTTTAATATTAGCGCGGCCTTAATCGATCGCTCGATCCAGATCCACCCTGTCTCGAAACCGGCGCTCGGTGTGATCCACAACATCGTTTTGGCAGTTCAATGTTTCGTGACTATTTTACATTACTTTATAAAAACTATGAGAATTTGTCTATCCAAATTTTCACCCTGTCTATTTATTTATTTATTTATCGTCGCATCAACTGCTAATGATTATTAGCGTCGCACAGTGCGTTGGCCAAGAGGGACAAAAATAGAAAAATCAATGTTTTTAAAATGTATATCTGTTTACAGGAATTTATTGTAGACATACCATATATTCATGAACAATCGCCAGAAAAAAAACTGAATGAAGTTTGACATAGAACGCGTTCCTCTCGTTATAATCTAACACGACTGTTTCGTGCGTTATAACTTCAAGTGCGCGTACATGAAAGGAAAACCGTATACAGCGTATTGTTAAGCGCAAAATTAAATAAATTGTGATGGATAATTTAGATCAAGGTGTGTACTCGTTATTTTGGCCCCCTAGCGGTTTGTACAATTATTATTTATCGTATTTTATTACTTCAAAGTGATCCGTTTCTTAAAACGCGAAATCGAAATTTCTTATAACTTTAACTAAGCTTTTCTCAAAAAAGCTAAAACATGTCTTGGGATTTTTGCTAGAAAATATTCGTAGGACTGTCCTTTATCAAATTCTACAAAAGTTTTCTGCTCTAACTTGCCCCTTTAGTTTTTACAATTATTTATTTAGGAAGACACCCGGAAGAAATATATCTTATTGGCCCTGCATATGATCGCGCCTCTTCAAATTCTGTGGCAAATAAATGTATAGAAAATTTAGATTCTGATAGCGTTGACTCTAGTGATGACTCAAATACAGATTAAATATAAGTATTATTTATTGTTACTATTATTATTATAATTATCATCATTATTTATTATAAAATCGTACGAAAATAAACACGGTTACTAAACAATCGATTTTTAATTTTGATTTTTCTTTCACTCGTAGTAATACATATATTATATTCAATACCACTATAGGCGATGTGCCAACTTTGGATGCTTATATCTTGACAACGGTTTATACAAAAATAATGTTTTTGTAATGTTTTGAAAATGCCTTAACCTCACCTATTAGAATGCATGCTCAAAAATATACATTACCGTATGAAATTTTTAAAGTGACCATAGAGCCGTTCAAGGTTACAACAAAATCAAACAAATGCAATCATTGTATACTTTTCCATATACCCTGTAACTTTTATTTCAAACATTTTTTTATATCACTTATAGTTTTTGAGATATAGATTTTTGTCCATTCCGACGCACTGTGCGTCGGTTCACCCTTTTTTCTATAATATTCACCCAAAGAAATAAGTTTGCTGGATAATTGTGAGTGCAAGATATTAGAACGCGTTATTTTGACTCGTAAATCTAGTGTAAATATAAGGTAAAACGATTTCTTATGGTTTCATCGCAGCTGCAAGAGCGTAGTTTTAAATCTTGGTAGAATACAGTTTTCATGTTGTTAAGTACATGTAAGACAGTTTTGTCGCAAGGTGTGATATGAAGGAATGACGAAGTTAATGTAAAACATGAGGATTCAGTATTGGGATAACTCGTTAAGACGAGCCGAATGTTTAAACCATCGTGAACCAGGTAGAAATCGGCGTCGACTTGTTAAACAGACTGTGGATAACGAATAACATCGTTTTTGCTATCTCTGCCGTCTCTACGACGTTATGTCGTTTATTCAGGGCTCTAGCACGCTTGAATTCGAGTTGCTCGCCGAGAGCGATGCGCCATCTTATAACCGTACGGTTCGTTCTATTTGTGCAAAAGGATTCAAAGGGAACGGCACGGAGGCGGCGCGGCGCCGGGGAATCTCGACACCTCGGCACGAGCGGGGAACGGATATACGAAGCACGGGAAACGCGAAGAAGCTCCTCGCGTTTCGAGCGGCCCCGGCTGTACTGATAGGAAGACACAAGGGGGAGAAATGAAATAAAGCCCGACAAAGGGTGGGAGCAAGAGGGAACGGAAAATTACAGCGGGGCCGCGGCCCTTTTTTCCCATTCGTGGGAAATTTAGCCGGCCTCCGCGAACGCAGTCCTCGTATTTCAACTTTTGAAATACCGCTTAACCCCCATTCGTTTCCAAGATATTACGGCGTCGGTGAACTTTCTTTCTTTCTGGTGCTCCTTCCTTCGCTCCTCTACTCCCCGAACCTTTATTCCACCCGCTCCTTCTGCTCGGCTCTTCATTTGCTTCCCATCTCACCGCCATTTGCTTGCCGACTTGTATCACGAATCGCTACCGTCCGATTTCCGCGAAATTTTCGTTCGACCGGCCAGTCCGACGTCTCAAATTTTTCCGAGTCACATCAACTAAAGTCGATGTTACGACTTTCCCCCAAGACGATCATATTCCCTTCAAAATAATGCTGAAAATTTTACTTACTGTCTCTCATTTTATTACTTGAACGTCACACGGATAATCGAGGTTCTACTTTATCGTGAAACAAGCGAGTAAATATCATACTAATTGTGCCGTGCTTAGTATCATTTTAATCGAGAGATATTCAGAAATCTGTTGACAGAAGTTGCACAACGAAACAATGAAAAACAAACAAGTATTATCACTGAATCTTTCAGCGTGACCAAAGGATAATGTAACAGTACTCTGTTCGGTGTGAGTATCGTTCGAACAATAATGTTCAAAGAAAAATGTTCAACTAACATGTGTTCACTAAAATCGTCTGGTTGAGTGGTTAACTTGTACGAGCTTTAGAAGGAAGCTTACGAAGGACGCGTTTGGGGTTCGATAACGTATACTTTGGGGGACATAACTGATCGTTAGAACGCGGAAAAGCATGAAAGAAACGAGAGAAGCGATCGAAGTATCGAGAACCTGACGCCACCAGGTCAATGCGCAGGCACGAAGCAAGCAGGAGCGTGTGTCGCAGCAATTTGTCGAGAGGCAGGGGAGGCTAAAATCGTCTTATCCTGTCTGATCGACAGAGGGGTAGCAGGAGGGAGCAGCTGATTGGGGGATTTCGCGCGGCTCTGCTCGACACGGCAAATATTTCGATGCTCGCATTAAGGAAGAGGCCGGAGACGGGAAATAAAATCCACCGTTTCTGGGTCAGTGTGTATCTAAACAGACGGAGCCTGCACTGCGTCAAAAAGCGCGACATCAAAGCGCGACGAAAAAGAAGAAACACCGGCGAGAAGGAGGAGGACGGAAGGGCGGAGAGCGCCGCGAAGAAGCGCAACGACTTTCAATTACTTCTGTCTCTTCGCGCAAACGAGTACGCGCGCCGAGACTCGGCTCTGAGGTCTTGCTCGAGGAACAATTAAATGATCAAGCACGCGTTCCTTTTGTGCCGTAAACGCGCAAAACTGGTCTGATCGAGCTGTAAAATGTCAACCGAGTACTTCAAAGGAGAGCGTTCGACTTGAAATCAACTAGTAATTACACTTTCTACATATAAAATTACGTAGTTTTGCAGAATTTTTTAGTGGTAAAATTAATTACGTATTTACATCTTTCCTGAAACGAATTTTGTATTTTTATTAAATTCTGTAGTCAGATGTTCAAATTGTACAAGCAGTGTAAATTGCTTAAGTCAGA
>CM052342.1:1149682-1219721 GCA_028455595.1 Lasioglossum vierecki | reverse complement strand
TGAAAATTGTATGTTTTCGTGTTTTTTATTTTATTTTTATTCATTTTTTTCTTACAGATGCAATTTTAAGTTAATCTTGAAAATGGTCCAAATCAGTGACCGTAACGTTGATTATTTAAAATAATTAGCAAAACTGCTTAGTTAAGTTTGGTTTTTACGATCGAACCGTAGCGCCGACATCATTTAACAATTGTTATTAGCAATGATGCTTATTTAATAGCAATGATATTTATTTGTTTTTACATTTGTTCACTATTATACATGATTTAAAATGTACCATGAATCACGCTGAATTAAGAACGATCTGCTAAAATTATTGTAGAAAGGAAAAATATTTTTCTTTTGCATAAAGATTTGACAGTGTATGTCTAATTTCGGATCAAAATAGATTCAATTCGGACCATCCCACAGTGGCGCCGATCGCGAAGCTAGCTGGACAAAAATCATATTTCAATACATTTGCATTATATTTGTCGTGGAAATTGTCATACCAATCGTTTCATTAGAAGGAAATCTGAACGCGTTTCTCGCTCTTTTGCGAAAGCTTGATTTTTTATTTTTGTCCAGCTAGACTCGCGATCGGTACTACTGTGCATCCGAGGGTTAAGAACGAGGATGGTGAAATCGAAAATTAGTTAGCTCTTCCACTGCAGAATTTTCATCGACGTTTCTTTGTGGACCTTCCGTTGTCATAAGCGTTTGTCGGAGTCGCTCGCGGAGAGATCACGGTAGCTCGCCGGAAGTTGTCGAGTAAGCGTCTAACTATCCTCCAGGTGACTGAGGACGCAGACAACTTCGAAATAAGTAGCGGTGCAGAGGACAAGTCTCGGGAACGCGGGGATCGCGAGTTGAAACTTGGCGGCGCGACAACGACGCGACATTGGTGTGCGCGATGACAAAGGGATAGAATCTCGCGCGTATAAACAAGACGCGAAGGAAGACGTGTACGGGAAAGAGGAAGAGGAAGAGGAAGAGGAAGGAAGCTAAGTTGTCGAGAAGATAGACGCGCCACCGAAGTAGACGATTACGGGTTCAAGAAGAAGTTACGGCGTCGATCTTCTCCTACCGGAAGAAGAATTCCGTTCGAAAGGTTTCCGGCGGTCTGAGATATCGACGCGGGGCTGGACGGGCCAACAGAGTCGAAGAAAGGAAGATTTTTCATCAGGCAAGCGTGGTAGACGTTGCTAGAGATTATAGAATTTCAAAAGTTGCTGTATCTTCCTCACCGTCGCGCGTCGGCCGCTCAAGAGAAATATCCGTATTGAAGTTTCAAGGATTCTCGATCACAAAGCAACATACATATTCTATTCGTAAGAGCCCGGCGAAAAACGCGAATCGCGGAGAATGGCGAACGGAAAAAAAGCAAACAGTTTGAAGCGGAGAAAGCGCGGAACGCGGAGAGGGCAAACGCGATTGAAAATCGTGACAAACGGCCACGCGAGCGGAGAAAACGAGATCGCTGCTTCCGTGCGAGACGGAGAGAGAGAGGGATTGTGGTTGGTTTGGAAAAAAGATCGGCGGGCTTATGTCGCATTTCCGGCCATTTTACGGTGTGTCTCGACAGCGAAATTTACTTAGGACTTTCCTCCTTGTCTCGTTCCACTTTTGTGGACGTGGCACGGCCGAGAAGGTTCGATCGCCCGGTTAAAATCGAGCCGACTTATGGTTGCGCGCGGTCGAGAAAGGTATCACAAAAGGCGGGCTCTGCTATTATCGATCAGTCGAATTGGATGTCGAACGAAATGTTATCGTCTACTACTCTTTGCCACGTGAATTGCTCGCGCGTCGATTGCTCGTTTCAAATACCGTTTCGATCACTGTCACTCCGCTGTTATTTGAGAACTTTGATCGATAGGCAGCCCGCCGAGAAATTTCCACTGTGTATAAAAATGCTGCGGCTATTATCGCCTCGCATGACTCCGGGTTACAAGTAATTTATAGTGTTGTTCCGGAAATAGTGGTTCATTTTCGATTTGATTGCCGTTCGAGATCGTTCCGCAGCGTTCCTGGATATTTATCAGATCGCGAGTTGTTCTACTATACTGCTGTTTGTTCGATATAATAAATAATATACTACGTATTTTATTGTAACGCAAATGTGTACCATTCATATTTTCTTCTATCACAGAGAAACTGTTTAAAATATTTTTCCTATAATTTATTACTGCGTATCAAGTTGAAAACGAAGCAATCCTTGCGATGAAAAAGTGAGCTGGCTTACACTGAATTTTTGATACTTGTGCCAATTTGACGGGGAGGAAGAAGTTCAGTTTAGAAAACCAGGGTTGAATGGACGAATGAATTTTTTATCGTGCTGATATAAGTTCACGTGAAACTCGAACGGTGGAACATTAGTAGATTTCGAAGGCGTCGGACAAATAAACGACAATGGTTCCATCCTCGAGGAAGAAAGTCGAACCGTGATAGGTAGGCAGGCAGACGTTTAAATCCCGGATCCCCTAGGGGAATGCGATCTCCGTGAATGATTCCAAAGGTGACTCGATGCAATCGGGATAGGCCAAGATGCAGTCACCGCCAGATCTTCCCAATCGTTCCGCTTCCCGATACAATTCGTCGACGCTGCGGTGAGTGGAATTAGCTGTCCCTGGCAAGTCTTCGGTCGGTCTAATTGAAAAAGACGAGTTTCCATCTGAGCACGGTTCCACGAACGGTTCATTAATTCTTTACACCCTAATGGTGGCAATAACGTGCCACTCGAACTTGCTGTACAACTGAAAAACATTTTTACATCGTGATATATATTGCTTTTATTTCTCTACGAAACTTTTACCAACATAATACTTGTGGTATTTTCCTGATTATAATGAAACCGAACACGACACATACGACCAACTATATTTCCTTACGCTATTGGCGATTTAGTAGAACCTCGATTTATTTAGAAATATGTTATACATATCTTTGAGAATGTTTCATAAAAGAAACAATACCAAGAAATTATTGCAATATTTGTGTACGCATGTTGAAGAACACTTATTCCTAAGAAAATGCGAAAATAATCTTCCGAACAAAAGATATCCCTCAATTCGTCATCAAAATTTAACCAAATCTGGTATATACAGGGTGTCCCGAAATTCCCTCAGCATCCGGAAATGGGAGGATGCTGAGATCATTTCAAGCAAGATTTTCTTTTACGAAAATGTCATCTGAGGCTTCGTTACATGTGTTGGTGTTCAACGACGTTCGGCTGTCGATGTGCCGCGACCAACACATGTAGGTCGCACTCTGGACATCCTGTATATAGTAAACTAAGATTGTGCTTTCTTACTATGTTTATTTTTCTGAAAATATTTTAATCTTTTTTAGATATTTTTCCCTTAAATAAAACACAAAGATCTTCTTTCAATTTTTCAGCCCAATTAAAACAAAGGGTTAAGAAAGTGCAAGGTAAATAAATTTTTACAATACGTGAAAGTATAGGGGCCGCTGAGCTGTCACGAATTGTCAGTGCAAACTGTATAATTGTCCGGTACACGTCGAATCTCGAGAACGGAGGTGAAGACGGACATAGGTGGTCGGTTAAAGAATCTCGTAGCATTGCGAGCAACATATGAACAGCAAATATTGTTGGCATTATTGACGTTTTGGCGGTATAAGCCAGACGTCGATTGTTCCGCGGGTGTTTTGCCGGGATTACGTTTGTAGAAATTTGACGGTGACGCGTGTACACAGCAGAGAACACGGCAAAGCGAAAACCTACACGAAACACCTTCCATTAGACGCTTAATGCAAGCGCCTAACTTCATCGCAATTAGAACGCCGTCGCTGCGCTCTGGCTCGGTTGCAATTTCCTTTCGAGTACACGCGGCCGCGTTTCGAATAGCAAATACGTGCCCAGATTTTACCACCGTCAGAGATCCGATCGTCCGACGAACACCTCCGTACTCGCAACCGGTGCCCGCCGATCGGCCACTAATTAGATCTCTGTTCTTCGTTCGAATCGCGGAAATCCTTGACGCGTTCACCCTTTGACAGGAACCGGCGTCTATGGAACGCCGCTCGTTTCACATGCCAGAGGGCATAACGACGTACCAGAAACGCGATTCGACGTCAACGACGCACCGTAGGGAAAATTGCTTGTCTGCGAGTGCAAAAGTAAAAAATAAAAGTTAATAGGACGCAGAGGCTACAATGTAATCAATAGACAGAGGATCTTTGTGTGAAGTAATTACGTTCTACCTGAATTGCAACAAACTGGAGGGAAAGAGAAATTCATATTCTTTCTTTAATATGTTTAATAACTTAGAAATAATATAACTATTTTTAAATTATTCTATTATTTTTACTCTTACAAATCGCACCTACTAAGGTTTCTAATAAATGTATAAAAGATTCAGTAAATTATGTAAAGCAGTATTTAAAATAAATAAAGAAAAGTTTGTTCGGGTCTGATAATATTTAAAACTGTTTTTCGAACACTTATAATTAACTGTTCCTGGAAATGATTCTTTCACGTATATCTTTTTTTTAAACAATGTGTAAATCTGTTGTTTAAATGGTTGTCTTTCTTGTTAACACGGTGTACAGCACCCCGAATAAATTGTTTAGAAAAATCGTGTAAAATACATAGTGCATTCGAAAGCTACCGGATCGATTGCGGATGTGGAGGTCTAGTAGAAAGAACATGTTTTTAAACTTTCAAGTAACCGGTATATTGTTTCTGTTAATTTAAAAATATTTTTTTTGAGTAAAATATTGTGGATGAAACTTGATTAGTTATTTTGATTTAGGTTTTATTTTGAGGAGTCTGATACTGAAAATGTGTATCTATTACATACTGTATTTTGCCTATGGTATCGTTCCTTTATTTTAGATCACATGGCCAACGCGGCAGTAATTGCTGAAAATACGAGTTTTAGAATTGCTTTTTAATAGTAAGACCATTTCAGAATCAGATGAATCGTACTCAGAGGATTGAAAATTGAATCGTTTTATAAACCATGCTGGTTCGGAAGAATGCACAAAGGCCCCTTAAAACCGGCACTGTGTGTAGATTAAAACTAAGGAAGTTATTAATAAGAACCGTAACGAATTACGAGCAGATATTCGCGTTCATAAGAAGCTAATTGACAGTTAAAAATACGTTCAAAACAGAATCCACGAGGTTCATCGTGTTCGTCGTGTTCGGCCCATAAACCACGCGGCATTATAAGCAGATTGCAGAACTTTGTGCATTCGCAGCGCATAAAAATTTGCAAAAGACGTTAAAAAGAGAAAGTTTAGATAAAGACGGGGAATTTTACTCTACTTTAGAGTTGTTGAAGCCAGTTGTAAACGAGATACAAGGTGTACGCAGCAGTTTCAGCGCTGAACGGTTAGAGACGGTGAAAATCGCGGGTTTTCACGATTTTCGGAAAGTTTAGTCTTCGTCCAAAATATATTATTTACAATTTTTTCAGAACTTTAATTTTCAACTCACCTAATAAGCCAATTGTCTGATTTAATTTCAAGAAAGCTATTCTCCTGTAAAGAGAATGCGAAATCGAAATTATTTGCGCAGCGATTTAATCAAAATATTTAAATTTATCAAGTAGAATTTCATTGAAACATGGACTTGCCCGTTTTTAGCGACAACGTCTCAATTGTAGTAACGACTATTGCGATTCAAGCGATTGCACGCGTGCGAGAGTTGCAAGAATATGCAACAAGAAAAAATTAGTCTTTTCATTCGTACCAAGTAGAGTGTCCTATTAACCGCTCAGGGAACAGCATCTGCGATATTTACGCGCGACAGACGCCCACGCAGGTGTCTCTAACGACGACCTCCATCGTTCTCGGACGGGGCTGTTCCCGCGTTGCGTCGATTTACTAAATTCTCGGAATGTAGCCGGCGCTCGTGCCTCGGCCGGCACGATGTCCCACTTTATCGCGAGGGAGCAGGACAACCATTAAGGACTTCCAACGGAATTCATTAACCGGAAGCTCCTCGAGAAATGAATTTCGTTTGGGTCGAGAGAGGCGCGTGCGCGGCCTGTCTCGGCCTGTCCCAGCCCGTCCCGTCCCGTCCCGTCCCGGCGAACGGTGGCGCGATTTCTCGCAACGAACTTACGTTAAAATTAAGTGGATCACCTCCTCGAGGACGTCCTGGCCCCGTGTCCTGCCAAATGGTGTCTCCGCGAGCTCGCAAATGGTCCTTAAAAGACAGTTCCTGCCGTCCCGCCAGCCATGCCTGCGCACACCGAACGTTTCAATTTTCATTTCAGACCAGAGCTCTTCCCTCCCTCGCGTCGCGTATTTATTTTTGCCACTGCGCCGGCACACGGCTTCGCCTTCGCCTCCCGTTTTCACCTTCATCTTTTTTTTGCCCCTCTCCTTCTAACGGATCTCCGTTCTGTTTCCCTCGTATTTCAAATGCGGCACAGTAGTAATTTTATTAGGAAGTTCCACGCTGAGCCGAGCAGCGGCCCGAGACGGTATCGGTTTTACGAAAACGGACGAAAAGAGAATTCTCAAACGCGTTAAGTCGTCCCGTTCCCATTTCCCGAGGTTAAGAAATTCATCATACTCCTACCGTGTGGCTCGACTGCTATCCGAAAAAAGATGATCGGAAAATTCTCCCTCCACTTCTCTTTCGTTTTCTTTCTCTCTCAGCATGTTTTCTCGCGAGGGCTCGTCAGAAACAATAGCTAACGATCAATTTCTGGTGACGTCGCGTCTCCTCGTAGCCTTTACCGAATCACCCCTGACACTTTCGTAACTTTCAAAGCGGACTCGTTCCCTTGTTACCTACACTTTGTGTCTTCCCGTATCCACGGCGCCCGAGTAATTTCCTTACGTCCCAATTAATTTATGTTCGAGTTCTGGGTCCCGTAGCCCCTTCGCTCTTTGATCTTCGTGGCACGCGATGCTCGCTCAATCTCGAGCGAGAACGTCTTTTGTTGCCTCGACGAGCAATTGCATTTCATAGCGATTCGAGGGACCGCACAGCATTGCATCGCGGACCTACGCGAGAACCTAACCTCACCTAACCTAAACCGACGCGATATTATTCTCGGAGAACCGTGACGGCCAGTGTTCATTGACAATCCGACGAAAAGCTCGACGGAATCGATGCACGGTGACGTCTATAGAGAACATCGAGATCCAATCGTCATTCGTAATTTGTAGAAACGTTATTACTTGATAGTTACATCTTTTTGTTACTAATGATACTTCTAGCAGTTGCGCACCCAGGATTTAATCTTGGGACTTGGGAGATGGGACAAGTTGAACAAAATGACCTTTTGTTTAGCGACGTGTAACCGAAGTGACCGCGATCATTGCCAATAAACAAAAAACTGCCGATACTATTTAACTTCATTCGAAGAAAATGATTGCACATTTTGGAGTCATCATTGCTTTATCATAAATTATACCATAGTTCAAGGTCATTTGAAGGTCATAGAGTAACGCATCATCGAACTCGCCTCGCAATCAGCTGCAACACTATGAAGTTAAAAATATATGGCGCCTTTCAAAGACGATCTTTTCATGACCTTCTGAACAAGTAAAACTTCTCTCGAACATTTTCTTCTATCTTCAAGTTTCTCGCGAATGAGCTTCGTCCGAACCTGATCGCTAGTTTTTTGCGATACAATAAATGTTTGATGAGACAATTAATAATAAGAATTGAGCTAAAAAGAAACTTCTTGTACATGAAAACTATCTAATCCCGTAGGTCCAATTAGTTATTCCGAAAAGAAATGGATAAAAATGACAAGTTGTCAGTGCCATTACGCGAGAGGCCCCCTGAAATTCGAAAGGTGACAAAAGTGAAACAGCAAGATCCATTGTACGCGTGATTGATCTTGTACAGTGACTCCTTTGACAGAGATCGACGTGGTTGTCGAACTAACGAGAGGCTTTTCAACGGAAACGCGGTGCCCCGCAGAATATTCGCAACGCATCCCGCGCAATTTCCGATGGACACATAGGCGTACTCGTATCAAGAACCGGCCGCGTCGCCCGGTTCATAAAACGCGTTTTCGAGTGCGAGTCGCCGCGCCATGGAGCACGCGCGATAAAGCCTCGTCTGCCGTTTGTTTCGCGTAATCAGCGACTCATTGTACGGTTTGTCGACGATAAACGCGAATGTGGCAGGAGCCGGTCGCGGATGATTCTCAGCTAGAAAATGGGCTTTCATTAAGCGTTACCGGTCCCGGTCACGACCGGTTCCGTTCCCCGAGATAATTGCGAGTTTATTCGTTCGTTTCTGGCAGTGTTTACCACGCTTCATCGGGCAATTTTCGATGGGGGCTGAGAGAACGGCACCGATTATTTTCCGACTCCGCGTGCAAATCGGCCATTGTTCGTCGTGAGGTGAATCCGAGCGTTCCAGCGATTCCACGCCGAATACAAACAAGGAGTGCGCTTCAGGTGTGGCCACCCTCCAATTTCAATGAACACGCTGCGATGATATATCTATTTTCATTATTGACCAGCTTTAATTGTGTCCTCAGATGGCTAGCTAATTTTCAGAAAAACTAGTGTTTGTTCGTTTTCATTGGCACTCGTGTTCCTGTGTCGAAGTAATTTATTCTATACTGCAGGTGCGACGAGTGACTGTCAGTTTTTATAAAAATTAAAATTTAGATAAGAACGTTATGATTTACTAAGGAGTTTTCGTGTATTTCGAGAAGCTGTACTTGTCGTAAAGTATTGCCTTATTATTTCGATGAAGACTCGTTATAAGCAATGTAGCTTTATGAAAATAAAAATGTTCTATTTGAATGACAAGAAACTGGAGAAAATAGAAATTGATTTTCTTTCTTAATGTTTGTTAGGTTCAGAATAATGTAACAGTATTTTCAAATTATTTTAATGGTTTTACTAGTAAAATATTTTAATTTTTTCTAGTAAAATATTTAGGTGAAATACAAAATTGTGAAGATGTTCGAAAATTTGTATTTTGCATAAAACCCGGATTGAATCATGAGCGTTGGAGACATAGATAAAGAAAATGAGAGACAGAGAGAGAGACAGAGAGAGAGATAAGAATCGTGAAAACTCACCGGTTGAATATACTTTCGATGACTTCATAAGTGTCCTGGAGATGCAAGTCCCTCATCTGGCGAGCCGGTATTATTGTAGGCTCGAGTTCCGACAAGTTCGCAGGAAGTTTATAATTTAATTGAAATGCGGAGGAGAACACCACGCCGCCCCTTTTGTTCATGGTTACCGGGACCGAGACGCCGAACGTGAACTGGAAAATGGAACGAGCAGACGCGGATCAGCAGGAAACGATCCGTTTTCGCGAAACAAGTTTTCAAGCAGTGCGAAAGAATTTGTTGGGGAACGAGGCTGCACGGCGCGGCACGGCGCGGCGGTCTGTCGGATGGATGGTTGACTTGGTTCGATGCTGGGATCGAAGTCGCTGCGAAAGTTTGACGCGAGGCTATGTAGATCGCGCCGCCTGCTCGAGTTTTATGATGAGCTCCCTCGTCATACGTCTAAGCCCTGACGCGATGTCCTTTTCTTGCGTCTAACTGAGGAATTTCTATTCGGGCAAAGTTCGGCTAATGGATTTCGGCAAACTCGAAAAATCATTGAAAGAATATTTGTTCCTACTTTGGAGGAAACGAGGAGAGTCTTCTCAAGAATATCCTACTACACCAATTTTTCCAAATTTCTACGTAACAACAGGTATTATCTTTGAATCATGAGTTTGGTTTAGAGAATATTTCCCGTGATAAATTCGAGAGAATCCCGCATTTTAAAAGTGACACTGCGAATTGGTAGTTCCGCTTGTTACCGGAAAGATCGTGACCGAAGGTAAGCCATGGCCGGAAAGAATCCAATTAAAGGGATGAAAAGGAGGATGGCTCACCGGAGGCGGAGCCAAAAGGCGGGGATATCTTGTCGAATACTTAGTAACCGATAGTGTCTTGTCAAGTGGCGAGTAACTGCTTTCGAGGAACTGGTAAAAGGTAATCTTTCATCTAACCTGGTGCCTACTCGACGAGTTTCGGCTGGTTTATTTAAAAGCCGCCTCCTCGGCGTTCGCGGAGCTAGCTGCGAATACACCTTTAAGCTTCATTCTCGAGATTGCTTATTCAAACGCTCCATGAAAACCCCTTATTAAGAAGAAATCGTCCGGTTCCTTAGTCTTTCGTCGCAGCCGAGAATCGACAAGCACTCTGCCGGATCCACGTCGAGCTCCTTCTTCTTCTTCTTCTTCGTCGTCGTCGCCGTCGTCTTCGGCCGTCTTAGGCAGGCAGCATTATGAATTCAATACAAACAGAGGCGCAATCTAATTAGAGGGGAACTGGCAAAGGAGTGCTCGTTATCCAGGCAACGGGCTTAATAAGTTTCGTGAGCTGTCTACGGAGATAAGGACCGAGGTTACAACTCGGTTTGTACGGAATCGTCTTCCCGTTTGTCTGGGACAAACGCTAGAAAAATCGAAGAGCGACCATTAACGTAGAACAGAGACCGAAATTCGCGAGAACAAATCTGAAATTTGAACCGATTCATCCTTCCGCGACTAAAGTCAACTATAGTCAAACAACCGTTCATTCATCGCGCCGCGCGATTTCTTTACACTAACAAAGTAACACGGATAACTAAAAAATTGCAAGCTTCTTAAAGTTTCGTGGGTTCATGGAAACATTTTGGGCAACGATGACGTAAGTTTATTGCATGGCGACTTTGGCTTGTATATTCTCTAATATTCTTGTATATTTTTGTATTTACTTATATATTTTGTGAATATTCTTGAATCTTCTTATATATTTTTGTACATACTAGCACATTCTTGTATATTCTTGAATATTCTTGCATTATCTTTGTTGTATACTCTTGTATACACTTGTATATTCTTGTATTTTCTTGTCTATTCTTGAATCTTCTTATATATTCTTGCATATTCTTATACATTCTTACACATTCTTATATATTCTTGCACGTTCTTGTATATTCTCGAATATTCTTGTATATTCTTGTACATTCTTGTATTTTCTTGTATTTTTTTCTTGTATATTCTTATACATTCTTGCACATTCTTGTATATTCTAAAATATTCTTGTATATTCATATACATTCTTGCACATTCTTGTATATTCTCGACTATTCTTGTACATTCTTGTATTTTCTTGTATATTCTTACACATTCTTGCACATTCTTGTATATTCTCGAATATTCTTGTATTTTCTTGTATTTTTTTTCTTGTATATTCTTATACATTCTTGCACATTCTTGTATATTCATATACATTCTTCCACATTCTTGTATATTCTCGAATATTCTTATATATTCTTGTACATTCTTGTATTTTCTTGTATTTTTTTCTTGTATATTCTTATACATTATTGCACATTCTTGTATATTCTAGAATATTCTTGTATATTCTTATACATTCTTACACATTCTTGTATATTCTTGCACATTCTTGTATATTCTTGTACATTCTTGTATTTTCTTGTATTTTTTTCTTGTATATTCTTACACATTCTTGCACATTCTTGTATATTTTAGAATATTCTTGTATATTCATATACATTCTTGCACATTCTTGTATATTCTCGACTATTCTTGTACATTCT
This sequence comes from Lasioglossum vierecki, assembly GCA_028455595.1. NCBI lineage: Eukaryota > Metazoa > Arthropoda > Insecta > Hymenoptera > Halictidae > Lasioglossum > Lasioglossum vierecki. The sequence continues at coordinate 1,208,180 of CM052342.1, read as the reverse complement.
TGTATTTTCTTGTATATTCTTATACATTCTTGCACATTCTTGTATATTCTTGAATATTCTTGTATATTCTTGTATATTCTTGTATTTTCTTGTATTTTCTTGTATATTCTTATACATTCTTGTACATTCTTGCACATTCTTGCACATTCTTGTATATTCTCGAATATTCTTCTACATTCTTGTACATTCTTGTATATTCTTGTATATTTTAGAATATTCTATTATATGCTTGTATATTCAATGGCTATGGCAATTATGGTAATTGGGTTAAAGTGGATTATTAGCCGATTACACGATTAAAGAATATAATTACCTTACAATGGTTCTAATAATTCGGTAAGACGACATTATAGTTTAATTAAATGAAGTGTAAAGTTGCGACGATGTCCCAATGAAAAGACATCTTACCTGAATCAAGGTCCTCTGCGGGTACAGCAGAACGGAGTCACCGTTGATTGCGAGGGAGACCAGAACCAGCGGAGCTAGCAAGCGCAAGGATGGAGCCATGTTGCTGGTGGACGGCTCGAGAATCGTGGTGGTTAGCGATACGTCTGGCAGGAGCGTTTGATTCCCGTTTCCGGAGGTCACTGGTCAACGAACTGGCCACGGACAGCCCGTGCTGCCTTGGCGCACGTGTCCACGAATTAATGGCGACGCGATAATGAACGCTGGAACTCGCGACCCGGCGCGATGTTTGCGCTCCGCAAACCTTTGTAACCGTAAATTACGTGCCGGTGAAAAATCCCGGGGGCCGGGTCCCTGTGGGCGAATTATCGAGCGATTTTTTCCGGAATTTTCAAACGGTCGCTAACGAATCCTTTGAAAATTTGCACACGTTTCGATCGCGATTACGGAAACACGGAGCTCTTGATTAACGTCGCCCGTTTCCAAATGTACTGTTGTACGAATCGCACGGTAACCTTTGCTTGCCGGTTAGCAGCGAGGTGGCTCGCGGACTTCATGAAACTTTTATTCAATTCAAAGAGCCCGCTGAAATTCTCGACGCTACAAAGAACTACCCCCTGTTCGGCGTCGGTATCGACGAATTAATCCGCAGAATCAGCGGCTATTAGCATAAACATCCGCAGTCTCGTTGGCCTAGCGCAGTCCGATCGATCGTATTTGGCTGGCTGACTCGTCCGATAGTTATCTATGTCGATTCTACTGTTTCTGTAAATTAGGGAACGATACTAAAAGTTCTGGAAATTTTTAACAGAAATATTTCAAGTTATCAGACAAATAAATGGGTGTCTTTCGAGCTGCTTGGTTCTTTCGAGCACTCGGTCCAGATCGAAAGAAATCGACTTATTCCGGGCCACGTTGTCCTCCACTAAAAGACACGACTCGATAGTAATTTCTCTATAGCAGACACATTGATCTGCGAGGAGGCGGACTGGCACACGGTTTCACGTTATCATACTGCCCGTAGGCTGCTTGGAAAACCAGCGAGCGATTCATCGGCGCATCGGCTTAACCCCTGCCAGCGATAGTGTTGTAAATCCAATAATTGCCCAGGCCGGGACCGTTAAGCAGCTTTAATTAATTCCGTTTCCACCGTGGCACGATTAACGAGCGAAGTTGAATTAAAATCTCATCGGGGGACACTCGCTGGCGATGGCGCTCCTCTCTCAGCGCTGCGATCTCTTCGGTTCGGGTTCAGTGTATTCCTTGGCACTTTTTGCGACAGCGTAAAGAATGTGCCTCACCGTTGAAAAGCGTGGGAGTCGTTTCCGAAGGAACGGGACGACATCGTCGGTAGATCACGACGATTGGCTAGGAATAACGAGCGACCTGATCCATTTGATTCGCATCCCTCTACCATCTTGGTTCCTCTCCTTCTTCCTTTCAGTTCTTCTCTGTCGCGTGTTCCGTCTTCTCGAGGTTCACCGAAATTTGCTGGGAAATGCGAGAAGCAGCCCGATCTCTCATTCCTTGGACATTCGAAAGCGACCTTGCTACCTTTTGCGGGGAATCAATTCCGAAGTGAGTTAGGGCTGTCATGTAACGCGAGCGCTCTAGTTGGTGCGCGTACACATGTAAAGCATGTATGCAGTCACACGAATGCATCTCTCTCTCGTTGCAAAGAGCATCGGTAAACTGGAAACCAAGAGGTCTTCGACTTGTATTTTACTTTAGCTTCTTCTTGACTTTACGCGTTCTTCTTCTCATCCGTCGTTGCTTCTTCTTTCTTCTTCTTCGTCTTCTTGTTGTTCCACTGGTTTTTCTTCTTCCGAAAGGAATCCGAGATGAGACAGCTCCGAGTTTCATTATTCCGTTTAGAAGTTACCAACAAGCAAAGTTGATCGACGGCTCGTCTCATGCAGAGTATCTCCTTCTTTCAATTATTTTTTTTCTCATCTTTGTCGTCACTTTTTCGCTCGATCATTCTCTGTATCTGTTCCTCTTCGCGGCTTATTATTTCGCGGGAGTAACGAGAACGCTATCGGGACAACTGGCGATAAATAAATAACGCGGATACGGTGAACAATGCCCGGAACCGTCGAGCAATGTAATAACGTGGAAAAGAGGGTCGCGTCGTTCATAAGCTCGGAACTTTCGCGCTTCTTCCGCAGAAAGACTCGATCTTTATTCCCCTTTTCGCGACTGACGTTTATTGTGAGAAAATGTACATAGAAATCAAGTACATATACACTGTCGTTCAAGAGTATTCGAACCATCCTTTGTCTTTGCGTACCAGAAAGTATTCATCTCTTTTAGCCAGGTTTAGTAACAGGATAAAAATGAATTGCCAACTTCTGGCTCAACATGTTAAAATAAATGATTTTTTTATTACAAATAAGTTACTTAAGCTATGTGAAATTAACATCTCGTTATAAATCCCTATCCTCTCGTCTCTTGCTTTTTTTTTACCTGCTGAAATTCAGGTTCAGTGGATGAAAATATCCCTCAGTATAACATTCCTCTACTCTAACAACTTTCCAGTGGAGCAAATATGCAACCAGATTCTTATAGATCTTATGGTAATTATTTACATGGCGATTGTTCCCGAGAAGATCCAGTCCCTTCTGTCGAGCAACAGTTCTCTGTAACGGTCGTTCACTTCGGGGCGAGTGCGGAGGCGAGAGGATAAAACAAGCCGAGGAACGAGCAAACAAGTGCGTCGACGCGGAATAAAGATAAATGGCATCGTTTTTACTATTTTTCCCAGACGGGGACGTATTACTTCCGGCATGGATGGCGCTTTTATTGCGAGTCATTACGGCATTTACGGTCCCGACGAACGTAAAATGAGGCGTCGGGGAGAGCGACCTCGATTAAAAAGAAGCAAGAGCGTGCGTTGGTACGAGTGCCTTTGGGAAACGCAGCGAACGCGAAAGATGTTCTATCAAATTCACGCCTTGAAACCATGTACACAGGATGATCAATGATCAGCGTATTTACCTAAGAACGTTTAGCAAACATCGACATTCTATCACGGGAAGAAGCACAATGTTCTTATCGATAACAAGCACGTTTCAGGTGCATCACTATAGCGAAAATGATTCACATCTCGTATGCATCAGATTATTTTAAATGCGGCAGCGAAAAGGAACGAGTTTTTTTCTGAATTTTCGAACAATGTTTCAAATATGGATATTGTGATGATGTGACAAGAAGATCTTTATGAAAATCCGCTGTCTAGTAATGAGTAGACTGCAGATTCTATGCACTTACGATGCCTCCTAGAAGTTAGCCCCCTCCCCCCACTTGTTGAATTAAATAATTTTATCAGTAGTGCTGTAGTCGAACTGTGCTAGCTTGTGCTAAGATTGTGCTGAAATATTACTTTAAAAAATAATAAATAAAGAAGTTATAGTGAATAATCGTTTTGAACATCTAATTAACGTTTTATTAAGTAAGTAACAATCATACAAACAGCATATAATCATATGTCTGAGTTGTGCTATCCTAGCACAAGTCAGCATAACTTCCAATTCCTCCAGCACAACGATATAAATGGCACTTTACTCTTGTACGCGGTCCTTTGCGCTACGATACTATACCATTTTTGGACTTTCTGGACATTCGACACATATATTAATGAGTAATTGCGGTGAGTATAAATGAGTATTGTGGTGAGACGACAAGAAGAAGATATCAGGCAATTTTCATCAAAGAATTCAAAAAGTGATGTTAAATAAGGTAAAAAAATGTACCTGGCAGCAGTGTCGCCAGATGAGTGGAGGGAACATGAATCGAGGGAAAAGTACCCTTTTCTCTGCCAGTACTGGACACTTGCATGACAGGTTCGTTGCACTGTTTAGGTCTGTACGAAACCTAAGATGGAACCAGGGGGTGTCGACTCCTATAGGTACGAATTTAGTTGTAATGAGGTACCCATAGGTACGGTAGCAGCACAGTAGTGCCCTGGCGGTGGGAATACAAACTGTATCGCGTCATTTGACGGCCATCATTGCATTGTTGCTTGTTGTGACAAATGGAAAATCCAAATTGTTATGAAGATGTTACATTATGAATGTTTGAATGAACAATTTATAATTAAATGTATAATTTAGTTTTAAGAATAAATATTTTATATATTGAATATGTGCTAATACAAATTAATTTCCCTGAAAATAAATTCATAACCTTCAATAGCTAGCGTAGAATACGATTACACGTACATGCAAGATTGACTATGTGTGAGTCAGGTGTGTGTAGTGATCACACAATGCTAGTATCCCTACTCTTTGGTCTCTACTGTGCTGCCATCATAGCTATGGATACCTCATTTGAACTAAATTCGTAGTCACTTTTTCCTATAGGGGTCGACACCCTCTAGATGGAACTATCGGAACTCGACTTCCTGTCCGAACGCTACGAGGAAAAACATCTATTGATTGGTTCCTGTCGAAAGTTGCATTTACCAATCAGCACGCTTTGACTGTCTAAACCTCCTTCTCGTAGTTTTGAAGGAGCCTTGGGAAGGAGGTGCGACAGGTCTCGGTAATTTGAAACTGCCCTTGACGGTCGCGGATGGTCGTTGGCAGGGACTAATTCTATGGCACATTGTCCTTTAAGATGTATAAAAAATTATACGTCTGGCAATGTCTCGAATAATCGCCGAATGACCCTAATTTATTTAATCATAAATATTATAAATATCATAAATATTGTTCGAAAGAAACCTACGTGTCCTGTTCCTGCGCAACGGGACACGTTACGTGACCAGGCCGCGAGAGTAGAAGAATACAGTAATTTCTTGAATGCTGTCCAACAGCCGTATTCTGGACGGACAGCATTTGCATAGAAGACACTATTGTGAGAGCCGAACTTGTTATGAGAACTGAACATAGAGATGGACTGAATGAAGTGAGTAGGCACTGGACAACGTTTATGTAGCCGACCCCGGACAGCACTTAAGTCCCTTTTTATCATCTCACCGGGTCCCATGGAAATCACCGACACAGTCTTCACCGACTCCAGATTTGACCGACACGAATTGGACCTACAATGATTTTAGATTCGTTGACAGTTAAATTTGTTGTCGAGCAAATCCGCTGTCGGTGAAATGTTGGCGTTGAAATCTGTGTCAGTGATTTCCATGAGACCCCATCTCACCACAGTAGGTGAAATACAAAATTGTAAAGATATTCAGAAAGTGATTTTGGGCTTTTTACAATTATTGACCGTAGCAATATGTCATTTTGTTGCATATAGATTTCTGCCGACACCAAACTCAGATCTTCTCGAACGCGTCGAAAAATCGTACGGACATATCTCAATGAGATTTCAACTTCTCCCCGGTTCCTAAACTTCAATAAAACGACGTCACATCGAAATTGAAAATATCATTCAAAAAGTTATGGAAAACTTGCTGGCGCTACTTTCAAAAGTGTTCCAACACCGTTACCAGAAGTGACAGCAATGACTTTGATGGTGGCATGGCTTCGCAAGGAATTGTTTTCCACGGCATGATGACCCTTTGTGGTTCAAGTTGTTGATAAAATATTGTGGGGTACTCGTTTCATTGTTTTATAAACGCATCTATATATGGGACATCTGACTTTCCCCACTGTTCAAAAAAAAGAAAAAGGAAGTCTGTTTTCAAGTTTGTCACGGTTCGCCGTTGTTTATTTTCCTATTCGCCTTCTATTGCGCCTTTGTTGTTTTACAGACGGAGTCCAATTGTACGCATCGCTAGAACAGCGTCGCTTCGTCCCTCTGTCGGAGGTTTTATTTTTTTCGAGCGAAATTGAAATCACGTGGGTCGACGGGCGATTGTGCTCGGGTAAAAGAAAATGTAGATACTCGAATAGAAATTGTTTACACGGCACCTGTTTTAAACGGTTCGAAAGCATAAAACAATGCAATCTAAACGAAATTTATTGACAAGGAAGGGTTACCGGCACGGAAATTAAAGAATTTGGAACTTTGCAGAATTCAATCGAGCCTTTGTACTATAACATCCTGTATCCAGGGTGCCCCTAAAACGTACTTCTGTGAGAGGGGTGATTCCAGAGATCATCTCAAGTAACTTTTTCCTTTACGATAATGTCCTCCGTGATTTTGTTAAGGACTTATTAACGAAAAACACTGACCAATCAGGGCGTGGCTACTAGGGACGGATTCCGACTCCGATTGGTCCGAGTATTTCGTCAATAACTCTGTAACAAAGCGAACAAATTAGCTCAGGAGTCACCTCTTTCAAGGAAGTAAATTTTTGGATTACTGGTATAATTTATCACGGAGAAAGAACATAAAAAATTGTGGCTGGTTGTTGTTTGACTTTTGACAAGGAGATCGTTGAAATCGGTAGTAACCGCGTTGCTCCACATATTTGCCCGTAAAAAAGGTAACGGAAGTATCCGTGGCAGATCGTAGTTGGAATCGGGCGTGAGTATATCTTTGAAGCCGGGGAGGCAGTTTGGTGGCGCGCGGAATGCAAAGGGGACCGGTTGAAAAACTGAAAATCTCCAGGGACGGTAATTGGAAGAAGACAGGAAAGAGACATTTCGAAGGTCCTGAATTTTAGAAGCGCGCCACGACGTGATCCGATTACACTGCACCCGGTGGAAGACAGTTCCTTCAGGGTCCCGTCGTAAATTACGATAGCTTACTGGTCGGGGGATCGTTCCGCCGGACCGTTCGTTGTTCGATCGAAGGGCACGTTCTCCCTCCTGTGCTTTACCACTCTCGCAACCCACGCCGCTCCTGCGATGTATTTCTTGAATATTTCAGCCCCGGATAATAGTTTTCGCGAGATTTGCCGCTTCGCCAGCTACCTCTTACGAAGACGTTGCTTCTTCGTGTTTGTGTGTGTGTGTGTGTGTTCGCGGAAAGGGCGAATTCGGAAAGCGTCCCGACGCGACGATCGGTTAACCTTCGGACAACGCGACGGATGTTCTCTGGCAGGAACGCGACAAACGAATGCACGGCCATTTGCAACTCGAGTAGAATTTTCATTCTACGCGAGACTCGCCGGCGACGTTGGAATCCACGGCCGGCGAAATTGAATTCGACAGCTCGCCGCTGCGCACGGATATGCTCGACGAGCAGATAGATTTCAGTTGACTTCCCGATGCGAAGCCGAGATGCTTCTCGGGATGCAACACCAGGTCACGAGCGCAAAAGTAAAGGATCTATTCCATTAAGATTCGTACGGTCTTCGAAAGAGAATATTCTTTCTGATGTAAGACTTCAACAACAATTTTCTTTGTTATAAACAATTTTGTTTTATAAATGTATGGAGACGTAGATACGCCCCTAGGAAGAATCACTTTTTTTCTACACCATGAATAATAAGTAGTATTGTATATGTACCAATTTATTGTATTTCATTCAACAACTTGTTAATGTTTCTCTAAAATTCTTCATCATCATTCTTCATCATCAAAGCGTAAATCTTAGGTATGAAACACCTTCGATACATGAATACTACGCGGCATTACTGAACCAGTAATGTTTTTATGATGAATCATTTCCTGAATTGTTAATACATTTATGTTTCTTACGAAAAGCATTTCTGAATGTAGATTTGATCATTACCAATTTTGCATTGGTATATTTAAATACAGCTTGTGTGTGTAAGGTAAAAGGTTTAAAAATTGGCGCTACTATTGATGAGCCAATTACTGAGTTCTCTTTGTTCTCTGTTTTCGTTTTCACTCTAAACCGTTTAACGGGTACTTAGTCCTTGTGTCATCAGCATGGAGTCAATACGTTCTCACATAACCTCAAACAAGTTCAATTAATATTTGACATAAGCATGTGAGTCTTATAAAAGTAATTCTTACTATAATCAATATTCTTTCTATAAACAATTCAATACATTGCAAATAATTCTTTACAGACGCAATGCAGAAATTTAGATATTCTTGATAATGGTCTGGAACTAAGACCGAAACGTTGAAAATTAAATTTCATGTAAATTTTGCAAAATTGCTATATTTCTAAAAAGAATCGAACCAGTGCGCCAATAACATAAATTGTACTAATGTTCATTCTTTGCTTGCTAATTTATTTATAGTCTTAAAATGAGAATTTTTCATTTTAAACAAGGACTTCAGACATTGGAGGTTCGGATAATCCAGATCCAACTGCAGAGTTCCACTCTATAGAAAATTTTATTTCGTCCTAAAATTTACGTCGCGAGTGTGACTTGTTCTTGTTATTACACGCCAGGGGTTAATAATTTCAGCAGCCACTGTATGTTTACGCGGAATTATGTATCGCGCAATAAAGGCAACATGATAATGATAATAAAAGTTGCCGGTAAAAGAGGACCGTAGCTTTTTTCGCAGAAGTATCTCGTAGTCTGCCGAAGTGCCCGATGTGCCCTTTCGCGAAGGGTGGTACTCGTTTTCTCCGGCCACCGTTCCTCTCCATTCTTCCATCGTTACTTTCTGGCGGCGTTCCGGAGAACTCGAATGAAAGTACAGTGGAAGGAGCACGTCTCACGGAGTCGTTCGCACTATCGTGGCTTCGTAGCAGAGCGGAATAGTAATGAACAAACTAGACTAGTCGATCGGAGTTTGACTGATTCTCACTCTCATCACTTACAAATTCTTGCCCCACTTACCTATTTCATTTAACCATTTATTTATTCATCGTATATTAACCTTTTGCCTTAATTTAGGGATTATTACCTTTGTGTAATGTTTAAAAAAAGTTGGGAAGACATCTCAATGATAATGCTAATTTATTTGTAAGGTATTGAGTAACAAATACGATTATTGCTAAAACTGGCTTTCACGAGCCCCGAAAATTTTCAAGACATTTTCGTCAGATCGTCCAAGTTTCAAAGGACCCCATCAATTAAGTTTCTCGGTTGTCGACCCCGCAGCCAGTTCGCTTCTTTTCAGAGGAACCGCCGCACATGATTGATGGCATGCGACGATTCCTTTCGAAGGGTCCGACCTCGTTGGTAATTGAATTTATTTATTAATAAGCCGGGCTTTCGGTTCGGCCGTCAACTCTTCTGTAATAATAATGACCAAGCAAACCGTCGCATCCATCGGGATCTTGTGGATTTTGCATTATCGAAGCTCTTCCTACTTTCGATACGGGAGTGTTATAACTTCTAGATACTTGGTGCATTACAAAGAAAGAAAAACGATGGAAATACGATATTAATATACTGGCTGATAAAAGAAAATCTAACGATAATGAATTCTAATTGCTTACAGAACTAGGGTTCTTTCTACCCCTCAAAGCCGACATGTTTGTTACCAAACCCAACATCAGGGCGTGTTTGCGTATCTTTACGTTTTTGAAAGAATGCAATTTGCGCATATAACCTGACATGCTAAACAGTCTGTTAACTGATACACAAACCGTAAAACTCTGAAAAAATGTGTAACTTCTGTAATTCAAACTACTATATTCTGTAACTCAAACTATGTAAAATAATGCGATTTAGGTTCAGCTGTATAGACCCCATCTTTGGGGCCTGGGTAAGCTTAATAAAAAAAAAAGAATTCTACTGTACTGTAACTTGATTGCGGATTTAGCGCATTTCATATTTGGAACAGCGTAGTGATTAAAAGAATTTAAGAATATTAGTGTACAGGATTGAACTTTAATAAAAGTTTAATAAAAGGAAGACATATCAATAGTCTTATCAGACGCGTTCTTCGGAAAACTCGAGGCGATGTGAACGCTTTTCTCCTCCCCCTCTTTCTTTCACAATTCCGTTACAGCAGTTACGGCATCGATTTTCGCAGACAGGTATGAGAACTCGCAGTTTCTTTTCGTTGCTTGCGATAGGGCTGCGTTCCGCGTGGAGATAAGAGATCACGGCGCGCAGATGCACAAGACTCGAAGTCCCGAGAAGGACGTGAAATTTACGGGAACGAGTTCCGAACGAAAAAAGTTTATCCGGTGCACGGGAACCGGTGTTGTCGCTCGTGAAAACGAGTGGTCTCGCGAAATATTCAGTATTTTCACGCGCGGCAGTTCGCAGTGTCGGATTACAAACCGATCCTTTTTCTATTTTCCGCGATATATGTACACTCCCGCGCCGCTGTGTCCCATGCACACGCATTCCAACGCGGAAACTTTCCGCGCCATCCTGCGGAAATTATGCGCGCGATCGCGCGGACCCGCGTAATGACACGAGATTTGTGTCCCCCCCCCCCCCTACGGAATTCCCGCTCCGAATGATAAATACGCTGCTCAGGGCTGTAACAACCGAACGGTTTTATTTCATCGTCGTTTAACCCCCTCCGGAAATATTCTCCGAAAAGCGGAAAAGTGACACCTCTTTCGGCATGAAACCCAGAGATTCACGCAGGTATCTATCTCCAGGTAGATACAGTTGCGTCGATATTGTTGAAGGCAACCATTTTAGTAACATAATAATAAAAGGATACAGTGAATACAAGCACAGGTTAAATTGTTTTTGCAAATATATGTATATTAATGATACTATAAGTATTTATTCGCGGCGCACAGGTTCGATCATTTATTACAAGCAAAGGAAAAAGGTGTTTCGTCCTGGAGATAGATAGCCTTACTGATGAGTCCTCTAGCGGGCCTTGCCTTATACACGGGATGCTAGCAGGCAATTTGGAAAATGTATTTATACTGAAAGGTGGCATATCAGTAACTAGCGAGAAAGACTTTCTGACGGTTGTATCCACCTTGAGGACGCCGTTAGAACTAATCGTTCAACAGCTTTGTCTACCTTTGGGAAACACCTTTTCCCTTTGCTTGTAATAAATGATCGAACCTGTGCGCAGCGAATAAATACTTATAGTATCATTAAGATAAATTGCGATCGATAACTAATTAATCAATTATATGTATATTGTCGGAAGAAAGTGGGAACTGTACCATCTAAGAAAAACGAACGCCCCACGAGGGTCCAAGAAGTTTTATCCTACGTAGAATTAGTAAGCGCAAATAAAGTATTTTTTTTTGTTTGTTTTAAATAAAATTTATTCGTTAAAATTTAGCATTCCAAGGTCGAGTATATAAAACAGTGTTCCATCTTGAAATTAAAATATTCGTTTGTAAACATTACCCGAACGTGAAACTCTCTGTCCTGAACTGAATAATTTACGAAAGGGTAATTGGCGTTAATCTCTTGTATCCTGCGGCAAACATCCTTCTCCGGCGAGAATATCATTTTGCATATCTATAGACGTCGATCTCTCCCTTTCTCTCCCTCTCTGTTTCTCGCTTTCTCTCTCGTTCGCTTCTTCTCTCTCTCTGACATACTTTCCTTCGAGCTTTTAAGCGTTACGCTACTTGGCTCACCCTGCACGATAATGGACTATGCTTTTTAAAGTGCTATAACACCGGCTATTATCGTTTTGCAACCGGTTCAGCGGAGTCCGGCGCGATGGAACTTCCTCGGATACAGTTTTCATCTGCTTCACGATGCAATCGATGAAACTCGATACAGATCTTCAGTGACGCGTTACGCGTCTCTCTATGAAAACAAGAATCGTTCGATTTTATCACGTCCCTTACCATCGATGTCGCTTCGACAGTTATTTTTACGATTACAAACCATTGCACTCACGATTATTCCATTTTTACGTACACTCCAGCTGATAAACGTCCGGACACTTGAGTTTTCATTGAAAAATAAGATGATTAGACTGCGGATGTTTATGCAAAATAAATACCGTCGAAAATGTATTTTCTCTCATTCAAAGCAGAAAATTAATGTAATCTAATAATGACAACCCTTGCCGTACTTGTTCTTTACAGTTACAGCTATTAAAACGTTTTTATGAACAACAATATCATAGAAGGGAAAAGAAAATGTATATATTCTATTTTAATGCTTACACATTGATTACAAACGAACCAAATTTTATTTCATCTAAAATGAAACGCGTAACTTTACGTTGATATTTGTTAGACTTTGTTAAAATCGACGAGACTGGCTCGTCAAAATACGACAAGGGTTGATTGATTGGAACAGTCGATTGTATTCAATTTTGAAGGTTATAACGTAAATTTCGAAGAAGATTTAAATAAATGATTTTTATGAATAATTTCCGGAAACTTTATGGACAGACTATGTATACTGTTTTGGTACTCGACATGTTCCGGAGGTTTGCGCACACTCTCTCGCCGACCTCGTCGGCAGTTTTGTTTCTTATTTAAGAGACGCAACCAAGGTTGGCCGTGTATTCGGTATTCTAATCGAGACCGCTGCACGCAAGCCGGCTCGTTTGAAGCAAACCAACCCCGCGGATACACGGGGATTCTTTAATTTCAGATTCCAAGGAGAACCGGCTTGCTGCCGCGCCGCTCTGGTCGGAACCCGACGATTGCTGCGGGTACTTTTAGGGAAATGAAACTCGCAGGCCAGGGCAAGCTCGCGGTGAAAATGCTCGCGGAAGCCGCGTGGAGTTAAGAAATGCTTTCACGGCGGCTGCCGACACCTTGAGAAACTACGAGACTGCTCGAACAGATGAATTTTCGCCGCATTTCAAAGACAATCGACCGTCGAACTGCTTAACCTTCCGGAATCATTAGTATCCCTTCGTGTACGAGCTATTCATTAGATCCGACCACGTGGAAACTTTGTTCTTCAGGTTTTCAACCTGTTGGCACTGTATAGGGCCATCGACACAAATACACAATTTTTAGTAAACAATTTTCATTAATAAATCAAAAAATAGTGAAACTACGCGATCTAAGAAATAGCGCGGACCCGAGGGTTTTCCTTAGACCAAAGTTTTACTAGTAAAACGTTTTATTAGTAAACTTAAAAATTAAACATTTTTCAAGTTGTTGCTAAAATCACGATAAATATTTATTTCATTATTTTGGTCACGGTGTAAATGCCCGCGTTAAACGTCGCAGCAGCTACATAAAATTCAACTTGGATATTTTTAGCATTGATGCCTTTGTGAAAAGTGCCAGACGCGAAATGGTAGCTTCGAAGTTGCTGTCGTTTATTTTCGAGCTTTTTTCATCAGCAAAAGTTTGCGAGCACATTTTTTAATTGTTGTACTTATATGATTTATGCAAGATAGAGTTAATTCTTTTTTAACTTACTACTCTAGAATTCGTCTTTAAAGGTGGGAAACAATGCTAAAAACATATGTACATAAAACAATAACGATTCAGAACAGGAATATACATTGGCGTGTAATAAAGAAGTTCCACTCTCTCGTTGAAAAATTGTTGTACATTTTCTACAGATTCATAAATCCATCTAAAGAGTTTGACACCGGAACGTTTAATAATCTAGTTAAAAAAAAACGTCAATCGCAGGTATTTTCTACTGTCGGAGTATAAATATATTCTTTTAAGCTCGCATCATTATTTTGAAGAATCCGTTTGTTATACAATAGTTTTAATACCTGCGTCAAACTAATCCCTCGCCCACTTCGCTGGAACAAATGGCAACAATATAATTCCAGTCCGGTCCAGAGATTCCGTTCAGGAACGATTAAACTCCGTTCAGCATCGACAACTTTGGAGGGGTACAATGTAAACATTTGTAACATCAATTTTTCAGAAATAATAATATATTTCCTACAATTTGTAGTTTAAATATAGAACACATATTTCAAACCTTCCGTATAAGTCCCAATACAAAAGTTGTAAAAACTTGTTGTTCAAAAACGTCGTAATTCAGATGAAACGCAACTTTTTCGAAATTTTTATTGTCATCCAAAGTCGTTTGGTCCATTTACAAAGAAGTGATTGTGATTTCAAGTGTTCGCCATCAATTATCAGACAGACTGCAAAATCTGCATAGTTAATGCTGGTGCATGAGTTTTTGGTAAACCATCAGATAGCCTGATCGATCAAATTGATTTAGAGTGCACACAGAAGTCGTTTGGTCCATGTACGAAAAAAGTGATTCTGATTGCAAGTGTCTGTCATCAATTATCGGACAGACTGTAAAATCAAATTTCCTATCGATCGATAATATGATGACATAGTTAATGCTGATGAGTTTTTGGTAAATCATCGAGTAGCCTGAACGCGGAAATTGATTTAGAGTGGACACAGCCAGTTTTGATACAACAGCTCTCCTTCCGGGCGATGAAATAAAATGAACCTTTGCCATTTCGCCGGTGTACATAAAGTTCCAACAGAAGAAGAAAGCAACTGTAGATGCTTCCGGCGATCGGCTGGTCTGATCCTTGCTCGAGGAGAGCGTAGCAAAAGCGGATAGATGGCTTGCGAAGTGAGAGAGGGAGTGAGAGATGGAGAGATACTGAGAGAGTGGAGAGAGAGAGAGTGAGAGAGAGCGGTTCGTGCCCTCGAAAACGCGGAGGATTCGAGGCGTGGCTGTTCTGGTGGCGTGCGCCTGTTCCATCTGAGCTCCGTATTTTCGGTGTCGGTGCTCACGAGATCACCGTGGAGAACACGTCGAGCACACTTCTGCGGCATTCTGGATAAAGGGCGTGGCAGTTTTCGGTCGACACCTGCTCGCCCAAGCGCTCGGCCGCTCTGTACTCCCTGTCCCCGTATTCCTCGTACCGTTCCTCGGTGGTGGAGGGCCTGGAATTCCACGGGATTCAGGCTCGGTGGTCTTGCGAAGAATTAGAATCGATCGGTCCGCGAGAGAGATCGGACCGGTGCTGGGTCGGACCGGGCGCGGGCTCTCTCGGGCCGCGAGAAACGGGGCGGAAAAGAATTCGGGGGCGGACGGGGGGTGGGTGTTGCGGGGGCTTGCGTTCGTGGGATCAATAATACGAGCGGATACGCGAAAAGCCCGCCAAGTTATTTCGCGCCTCCCTCGGGTACCCGTTAATTGATCCTCCACGTTCCGCGGACACCGTTCAATCCTGCTGCAGCCGTCGCCCGGTTCTAATCCACCGGTCGCTTCCCGCATTACGAAATTCGCGGCATTGATTTAACGCCGCCACGTTGTCGTGTTGTCCCCGTTGCCTGATGCTACCTCGCACGTGTCCCCAGCTACCCGTAATTCCCATTCATGCGGTCAACTTACTTGAAAAGTACTTGCAACAGCTGCCCCAATAGACTGTGCCTGTCGTCGAACGGTGTCGACGCCGCCTCGCAAATCGCCTTCATCACGCACGCCTTGCCGCCGAAACCGTACATGCCTGAGGCCTTCTCGAGCATCCTGCAGATAAGAATCGGGTGAAGATACGCTTCTCAACTAGGCTTTATACAAAAACCATGAAAAAACTTTTCCATGAAACCGGTTTAAACCGGTTTTGAATTTTTACAGATAAAAAACAAGACATGTAGAATAGAATAGAAGTTTTTAATTTTTTTTATTTATTAAAGAATTGACAAAATAATACCCTTAAAGAATCACAGAAATTAACAAATGTTTTATATTTATGAAAATTATTATTTTACTTCTTTCGGTGTTTAAAAAAATGTGATTTCAAAAAGCAAAGAACGTCAATGGATTTATTGCTTAGTCGTGTCCTTATTTTGGAACTTATTAATTTCCAGAAATAGAAAAAACTCTTTCACTTGCTACTGAAATGGGTTTAATTGTCTTTAAAGCATTAAATAATAAATCTGAATTTTTTGTTCTTCTATTTGTAGCCTCTAAGACCAAAAACTCCTTCTTTAATGTTTGAGGACTGGAGGAACTCACTTTTTCAAGTTCTTGCAGATATTTATTTATTGCTATTTCCATAGCATTTTTGATCACAGATACGTCTTTGAATGATTTTCTTCTTCATCACTTTTTTCATCATCGCAGTCATTTTTTGTAGAATAATTTTTATATTCTTTATATAATCTTGGTAATATCTTCCCGGATGACTTAATGATGACCGACATCATCATTAAGGCAATGACAAAGCAATAATGTTCCCAGACCTTTCTCCGGTATATACAACTTGCTGTGTAATTTTTGCTTACATTAAAATCATTACAGCGGATTAATATAAGTGTTATGTATAAATTTAAAACCGGTTTTCGGATTGCAAAATTTTCTTTTAAAAACCGGTTTTTAAAAATCGACAAACCCTATTCTCAACTGCCTACTGGTTTTTCTGAAAATTACATTCTCATTCTTCGTGAAATTAACGAAACGCTGTATTATAATCAGAAAATTGTCGATACTCGAACTCCACTAACTTTGTGCTTGTCTTCATTTGAAAATGTGTACATTTAAACGAGTATATAGGGTTTAATCATTTTTTTATACGTTCGTTTCAATATAAAAGTTGACCTACGATTAATAGTTACACATTGATTGTACTTGAAATGTAAAGTGTGCTATGGCTAATAGAATAACCCAAGATACAGGCGATAAGACGACGGAGACATAATGTACTAAACACACTTCACGTACATGTTGGACACTCACACGCCTTGGTCATGCACACTAGATGTAGATGAGACATACACACTAGACATAAACACTGATCACGCGCAAATACATTCTCTGACCGTGCCTAGAGTTAGATTATTGTAAGACTGGTGGCACATTTTTCATTTAAAGTGCGATTAAACCGTGACTGAAAATCGTAGATCACTTTTTCAGAGGTTATATAGTCGAGGTCATCGTCATAATCAAAAGGCCACATTGAAATGAATGTGCAAAAAATTGTTTGCTTAAACAATTAACAACAAGATGACTTTGGAGAGACTGTATTTGAACACAGTTATTTTGTTTAAAAATGTTTTTACACAACGTTACACAAGTGCAAATATCAACAATTTTTCATACCAATGAAATGGACAACTATTTTGAGTTTCAACTATTTGTAGTTAACTAAGTCATTATTATAAAAAGCTATTGGTAAACATTGACAAATATTTATCTGATGGAAAATATCAAATCATAAAATTTGTCATTCTGAAAGAAACGTCTTTAATTTAGCATATTTCCTTGTATCAGTTAGAGGTAGAAAGATATTAAGGCAGACAAGATAAACGACGCACCCTGTATACAGTACATACAATATAGGACCCGGAAAAATATTCGACACGTATTTCTTTTTTCGTGGTCATCATTCTTATTCAAGGGGTGGAAATAGCCCCCAAAATTGGCTATGCGAAGCATATTTGGTCATTTATCTGGGAAACCATTAATTACAGAGAAAATATTTAAATGTTCGAATTCTGGCAAACCAATTTCTCAAGAATTCTCTTCATTAAAAGGTACGTTAACAAATAGGCTTTGATTTCTTGTTTGTTTGCTGCCATCGACGCGTTTATGTTTCAAATTGATATTCGGCGAATGAATTTATAGTGGGTACATTTGTCAACAATTTAGGATATATTGCAACGAATAACTGCCACGTCAATATCTATCAATCTATTATCTTCGATTTGTATTCAAATACAATTACGACTAGTAACACGTGACTGACATTTGTATTTCGACGTATTAATACAGAGTGTCCCATTGTAATCGATCCAAGGCGATCTTTGTGAGAGTGATACTGTAAAAATCAAAAAATCAACTCAGTGTCTTTTGACGATGTTTATGATAACCTCCTTCGAATTTTTACAATTGTTCTTATTAATTCATATTGGTATGAATTGTTATTATTATATTAGTTCTCATTGGTTCAGATGAAATGCAGAACTGCAATCAAATGAGTTAGTACGTTCTCAATCGAAATAATAGAACTACACGATCTAAGAAGCAGCACGGACCCGATGCTTTGTCTTAGACCAAGACTTCACTGTACCTCGTTAATCAAATTGCTTTCACATCATGTTGCTCTTGACTCTCGGAAATTGATCCTTATCGACATTAATTAACTTATCATTGAGATCGTTTAACAATTACCTGTAAATGCTCCACCTACTCTTCTGCTCGCGAGAATAATAAATGCCAGGTTCAGTGAAATCCGAAGCATTGGCGGGCATGTCGTACACGATCTTCGCGAAGTATCCCAGAATGACGCTCTCACGTTCCAGCTGCAGCGGTGTTCCAAGTCCGAAGATCAACTGCGAACAATAGGAAACGTTTCCTTCATAAATGCTCGAAATTCCAAGATGAACGATTTCGTAGGGCAGACCGATCGGGCACGAGAAGTCGACGATCGAGCTGGGCGTTGGAACGAATAATAAGAAGCTCAGGAACGTTTATTCTGTACGCTATCTCAGTTTCTGCAGGTGGTACGTCGCCTTTAAACTCCTTCCGCGGAGCGTTTCCGTGAAATCCGTCGGGCCGAGGCACTAAGTCCAGATATCGGTGTGGATGTGGGTCGCGAGATTCGATCAGAAAAGTCGCGGTTATGGTGGTTATTCATAGGGAGCGTCCGGTCCAAAGCGGAAATTGGATGAACTCAGATGAGATCGGGGTGCACGGTCCAACAGTGTCCAAGCCGGCCGCGCCGTTGCTAGATGCTAGAATCGAGAAACCGCTTCGCCGCGGTATCTCGACCGCATTTCCGTCGAGCGTTCGCCAGAGGGATCCAGAAACCCGCGGGCAAATCGTGTCAGGGATGTTTACGGATGCTACGCTTCTTCCGAACCAGAGAAATCACTCTTCGGTCATCATCTTCTCGATACTCCGGAGATACGTCTTTATTGCGTTTAAGATCCCAGCCGACTTCGATCGGTGACAAACGAGCGAGACATTTTTCAATCCTCCGTCGCGCACATTCGATCCTCGGTTAACGGGAGGTTCCCGGTCTAGATCTTTGAAAAACTCTAATTTGAAAAGTTTTTACTTGTTTGATACTTAAAGAATACGTCACAGAGAATTTCGCAATTTTAAAAATTACATCAGTGACAGGATCTCGGCTATTCGTTGGTGAAATTAATTTTAAATTATCGTCCAACAGTAGCCGGATACACGTGTGTGTGTGTGTTATTTGTTTTAAAAATATTTGTATTCACTTTCAATATGATTTCCTAATTATGCAAATATTATTGGATAAACTACGCGATATTTATTAGTAAACAATAATGACCAAATTGTTGGAGCTAAATATGAGCAAAAATGGATTTGCACATAAAGGCGATATGATATGATGCAGTATTAAACGATTTCATCTTCCATTGTGCCGTTTCTACCCACTTAACATGGTTATTCGTATCCCCAGTTGAACATTTGTGTCCGTTTAAACGGGTCGTGGCCACTTAAAATTCATAAACATGATATTAGATCGGCTGCGGCTTGAAATTGTGGGGTGAATGAAAATAGGAAGGTTAGCAGAATTAAATGAACAATCTACATGTTAAACTAACAAACATTTCTTCGTTGATTAAGGACATAAAGGGGATATACAAATCCGTTGTCTTATAGAGGCTCGAGCGCAGCTGGCTTGTTATCATTACCGTTATTACAGTACAGTAACTGGAACGGATTGGTAGGATCAGGATGGCACGAGGCCGGCTCTCGGTGTTGTATCGATCTCGATTGGCAGCGGGCCGGAGCTCGATGGAAAAACGCTTGACGCCCTTCCACCGAGCCCTCCGCGAATCTCGTTAAACTGTCCTCCCCAGACGCGCGCCCCGAAACGATTCTCCGTGGAAATTCGCGGTTTTATCGAAAATTCATACCGGGCCACGATGCCGCGTGCACGTGTGCATGAATATGTATACGGCGGTACACGTGCGCGCGAGCGGCCGCGCGCGCTTCGAACAGCGTGGTATATCCACCTGGCGCAGAAATTGGATGAGCCCTGGAAAGGTCAGGTGGAACGCGTTAGCAGGAACGCGATATCCAGCCACGAAAGATGGGAATCGAACCACGTCAGCAAAGTCTTTCGGGACCGGTTATTATTACTCGCGCGGCCCGGCCCACCGATTGCGATCTTTAACGGACGAAATAGATTTTCCGCAATGCACCCGATCGCCGATGGACATTCGACCTCTTGTTATACGCCCGACATTCGAGCAGTTTATTGGATTCTTCTCCCGGCCGCCGGCCGCGGCCGTTTCGTGCTAAATCGCCCACGATTTGTTATGTAGCAACTCACTCGTTACGTTCTCCGACTTGCGAGAATCTTTGCCTCAAGACATTCACTTTCCGACAGAAATCGAACAAGTTACGCAACTTCTTTGTATATTGTATAGTGGATTATTTAAGTCATGGATCTATGAAATAATTTCGAAAATGTCTTGCCTAGTACTTTTGAAAATACAAATTTTTATATTACTGTGATAGATATTTATTTAGCGATAGCAATTCGTCGAATAAGTTCATCCTTCTTAGGACTAATATATATCTTCTATATAATAATAATAATAATAATATCAGCAGGAAATGTAAATAAAACATTTTGAGATCGTTCCATTTAAGAATGAATTTGAATCTGAAGATTCATTATTATTCTCCATAGATAAAGTCTCTTCTCGCGCCGCATAGTGGGGTATTCGCCCGATTTCAGCGGCCACAGCCAATTCAAAATTTGCTCAATATTGAAACTGCTGTAACTTTGCTAAAATTTATCCAAATTTGATGAAAAAAGCTTGAGATTTCTACTTGTTGTATTGTCTGCCGTTTTTACTGAAAGGGATGTTTTGAGTGCAAAATTTGTCCATAAAGAGGAGCGTATCAGATTATAAAGTTTGTAGTCATTTTTCAATCAAGTAGTACGGATAATAATTAATATTTTAACGTCACTCGTCTATTTTATGTCCACTTTCGACAAGTATAATCATTTACAATTAAAATATTTCTTTAGAATTGTTATTACAAAGACTAATCAATATTTTTATGTTATAAGGTTATTTTATGTACACTATCGAAAAGTATAATCATTTACATTTAAAATATCTTTTTAAAATACTTATTATAAAGAACATGTGTTTTAAATATATAGCCATAACGAAAAGTATGCATCTCCAATAGGGAGTTCTACATATCTAAGAAATTGAAGATGACCTTCGCGTGATTCTTAAAAGTCTATCCAAGGTTAAATCAATGACACCATTTTATGTTCCCCTTGAAACCATACAATTTTTGTATGAAATATTTTTCTCCAAAATGCTTTTTTTCCGAGATATACGTCGGGTACACTTTAATTGACTCACCCTGTACATTATTTAAATTTTAATGGTGTACTGTTTTCTTATTTTAGCGTATATTGTATGTTTATTATTATTATTTAGTATTTACTTAAGTTAATACGGAGTTACAGCAAATGCAAACATGCAGGATGTGAGAAATGTTGCGATTTTCACGCGCGCGCGATGGCCATTTTTTCGTAAATCAACTATAAAACACGAAAACAGACGTAGTCAGTTCCATTTTTCTGGCATCTTAATCAGAAAACTTCAAAGAATACAATGGCAGAGAAATGAACACCGGGTCGCACCGAGAAGTATAACAAAATCATTACCAAAGTTTTAGAATCATCAAGAAAGTGACTCATCGTTGGTTATCTTTAAATATGAATAATTACACAAATGTATATAGTAAAAAGTGAATTTCTCTTAAAAGTGTACCCTATACTTAGATAAAAAAAAATTATATGAAACAAAAATCTGTTAGTGTATGTGAATAAAGTGAAATTTACTAATAGATGAATTTGTTGAGAAATGAAAGCGTTTAACGAAACTTCAAACTTCCGACAAATTTCAGTACTTAACGGATGCATGAATGGGAAAACGAATGATGGGAGATTGTTCCTCAGACATTCAACTAAGTCAAGCTATAAAAAATTTTCAATTTATGTAAAATTTTTAAAATTTGCTTCATGACCGTTGAAATCGGGCATATACCCCACTGTGCACCGCGCCGCTTCCAGATACAGTGTCTATACGCCCCAGAAAAATGTATTGCACATGAACTCTCGATTCTTCAGGGTGAGATATAATGTAACAATATCGTGTCGCAGGTGTTAAATTTCGTTCGTTACACAGACGGAGTGTTTCCTTTTCTTTCGAATGCTGTGCCAATGGAAAAATGTGTAATAAAGTAATCGTTTATGGACTGGCAGCTGATTTGACTGAAAAAAGTATAATAAATAGACTGCGAATCTTTATGCAATTATGGTGTTCGTGAAAATTTTCAACGAATACTGTAACATCAAATTTAACAGGATTTTGTCAGATTTTTATTTATTTCAGATCTACAAAAGATATTATCACTGAAAAAAAGATTTTATTTGACTCCACTTTCTTGAAAGTCGCCTAGAGAAATTGTAAATTGCATATTAAGTAAGCGGCAGAAGAAATTCTCGTTCCTTTTTTATTTATGCATTTACAATATGACAAAAATGAATAGTTGTAATATAAAACAGCGTACACGTTAGAAGAATTTAAGCATTTATATTAACAAAGAAATTTAAATTTCCATTTCACACCAGCTTGTTAGAATTCAGGTAGAGAATTTTCATGTTGCACAAAGATTCGCTGTCTAATTATGAATATTCATATGAATCCACATACTTTTGCTAGCCACTGTACGTGGTCGCAGGGAAATATTAGGTTCGTCAGACGTTTAATAAAGGAGAAGATTGTTGTTATCGCGAGGGGGTGAGAATATACGATCCCGTTCCCACGGAAGGCCCAGGAGCGAACAATAACGAGCGATCTTCTCGCCCTAAAAACGAGTACCATTAGCATCGAGTGCCGGGAAACTGGAAGCTGAAAAGCTTTCGCGGATGTCGCCCGGAGCGTTTCGGTCGGCACCCGCGGCGGATCAACGCTCGATTATTATCCCGCTCCCTCAATTATTCCGAAAGAGAAACGGGTTCGAGGGGTTTAGTGACGATTTCGCTCGAAACCGTACGCCGCGGCGTTTACGGTGCGGTCACTTCTTGAATAATTCCCCGGGCCGAGCCACATGTCCGAGGTTCATCCAATTTTCCATCCAGTGTGTTTGGGAATGGTCGCCGTTAGGATTACAACCGCCGCGCCGCGGCGGTTTGATAGGATGAACAAGACCGTAGCCAGCAAGCTCACGAATCTCCGAGTTGAAATCGTCCCGTCTGCCCCCGCAACGCTCGGACCACCGGATTCCGCTTTGTGCGGTCGAGGAGTTGAGCGAACCGACCGGACAGTCCCGCAAAAACTTGAATTAGTTGTCCGCCGAGAGTTTCTTTCCTGTGTGAGGTTCGATCCTCGTCGACGGCCCGTAACAATGATGCTCCGCAGTTTCGACTCGGTCTCCGCTCTAACGCACGATTTTTTAAAATGTGTCGGCTACGCTGGTGCATCAAATTATACAGTGGCGGGGATCGCACACCTCATAAGCTATAAAAAATTATTTTTTAACATTAAACCTACCACAAACAAACATTAAACAAACAAGTATTCCTGCGATTATCAAATTCTCAACGTTTCGATCCTGATATGGATCATTTTCAAGATAAATTTGATATGCGTCTGAAAACTTCATATCAATGTAATATGTGTTAAATAGATTAATCAATGTGAGAGTAACAATAGAAACACTTTGTCTTATTTGCTTTAACAAAAGGTTGTAAAGGAAATTTTAACAAGAGAAACTGACACATTGCAGGTAGAAACTGTACTGAAACCATATGAAGGTTAAGAAATGAAAATGAAAACAATACAGATTTCAAACTGAGCTAATCAGAACGATAAATGCTTGCACAAGTTAATACTTGGCGGTTTTGAAGTCTCCCTGGAGACTGTTTTGGCAACAAACCACTTGCAAATACTATTAATGAATAAAGTACAAATAATTAACATTTACCATGTTTGTACCAACAATATGCATACGTAAAACAATGTTGATTTTTCAGACGCGTATGAAGTTTCTCTTGAAAATGATCCATATCAGGATCGAAACGTTGATAATTTGTTAATTGCAAGAATGATTATTTGTTTAATTTTATCACACATCGTTTATTGAACATTTACGGTCGATAAAACATTATTTATTACGTTACAATTATTGAAATTATGAAGTTGCTTACGTGAAAATTGATTCGATAAATTTCTTTATCCAAGAAAACATTGTAATAAAAATTCCACGGAATCTAAATAAATGGAACCTTGTTGCTTTTAGTGCTCGGTCAAACCCACAGCTTGAGAACAGTTATATTTGAGTAATTTACTTTCTGTAAAAAATTATCGCAAAACTATTTATCATTTTACACACCTTTACGTTTAATATTTTTAAAATCTCATAGCCGTATATGTATAAACAACGCTGTAACAAGTAGTTCTTTTTTCACCAAATACCTTCCTTCTAACCCTTTGTATGCCACGTCGGAATCACATTCGCGGCCCATCGCAGAGGACAACCTCGAACGACTGTCAATACGATTAGTCAAATATGGGTGTGGGTCACAAACTTAGATCATATACATATACCTATAAACGCGGCGAGATAAAACATCCTCATTACCAGATTAAACCGCCTAGCAGACCGTAGTACCGCGAAGAGCTAAAATGACAGAGGGGACAGGGGAATCGTCGTCACATGTCATTCTGTATAAATAATTAGGGAAACTGTAACTGTGTAATATACACACATGTATTTTATTACTCGCTCATTTTTACTCTACTCTTATTATTTTAAATATGGCTAACTATTTGTATCATGGTTTTGTCGTTCTTTACAATTCTTTATGCAACAAGTTTGCATCATTTTTTCAAATTTTTACCAAATAATGAACTTGTGTACTCGTTTCGTCTCATACTCTATCCACCATTTTGAATTATCTCGATTGTGGGCACCAGATACTTATGGATTAGGATACCTATGCCGCGTCTATGGGTATACAGGGTGTCCCAAAATTCGTGTACTTCCCGGGAATGGGAGGTTCCTTGGGTCATTTGAAGCGACATTTGCCTTTACAAAAATGACGCCAGCGGCTTTGTTTAGGAGTTATTAACGAAAAACACGGACCAATCAGAGTGCAGCTATAGCGAACGGAGTCCGACTCAGCAACAGGTCCCGCTCAGCGTGGCGGCGCCATTGGCCGAGACAGAATCAATCCGCTGTAGCCGCGCTCTGATTGGTCCGTGTTTTTCGTTAATAACTCCTAAACAAAGCCGCCGACGTCATTTTTGTAAAGGAAAATGTCGCTTTAAATGACCCAAGGAACTTCCCATTTCCGGGAAGTACACGAATTTTGGGACACCCTATATATGGTCTAAGGTCACAAATGACTCCTGCATAGACCTCGAATTCAAACACGACGCATAGAATCGAGCGGGGAAAAATAAGAGAGGGAGAGAGAGAAAAGAGGCCGCCGAAGATAATCGGAAAACAATTAGAACAATCAACTAACGACAAGCGTGTTTCGAAGGCAGGCGATGTACCTGGAATAAGTCTCGCGTAACGTTCCGGGTAGCTAATAGCCAGCTCAAGTTTTCCGATACCGCGAGCCCACGAATTCCACTCGAGCAGTGGAAAAGACGCCAATGGAAGGAGCCAATGTCGAGCACTTGAGAGACGCGCGACTGAATCCTCGATTGGCCGCAGAGACGGTTGATTAGCTTCGTCTAGGAGGGCTTGGCGGGTATACGTACCAGCAGCTGCGATTCGCGAGGGAAAACAAGGGCCCTGGTTTGCCGTGAGGGACTTTCGATCAGCCTGGTGCCGTTGTTCGCCGTGAAATCGTTGACGACGCCTGCGTCGGTTCCGTCGTCGTCGCCGTCGACGTTGGCTCGAATCTGGTGCAGACACCGCGACAGGCAAACGAGCAACAGCGTCAGGAAAATGCGCGCCCCAGTCATCGGAACGGTGCCTCAAGCCCCGAGCGACGCGAATATACTCGAAGCAGCTCAGTCTCGTCCGGCTTCAAACCGAACCGAAAAACGCCCGGAGCGGCCGTTCAACCGTGATAGCCGGGAAAGAAACGATAGCGATACCGGTCACCTGAGGAATAACCGATTCATCCCGTTCTAGGCTAACCGAACGATTGGCTATAACGCCTCGTCGGAGGACAGAGGGCTCGTCGTCCAACCGTTTGCTCGTTCAATTCACTGTAATTCGCACCGATGCGATGGCTCCGACTTTGCTCGTAACGGGAAGCCTCGTTAGCAAGCCTCTCTCGCTGGGGACATTCTGCTGTCAGTCTTTGATTAGTCTTTGTTTGAGTTACGAATTTACCTGTGAGCGCGGACCCTGAGGTTCTTGAGGACGAGCCACCAGTGGACTATCGACACGTTAGAGTTGCTATGGTTGCACCGAGCTGTTCTTGGAGATCTACACACTGGGTGCATGTGGATTCTATTGTTGTTATCTGGCTGACTCTGTAAGCTTCATACGGAATTAAAAGATTATATGCCTGCATTGTATTTGATTTAGTCGTATGGATCGTGTCAATCGTCAGGATTGCCGAACTATAGGGATGATGCCGTGTATTGTATGCGTGTACAGACGCATGTATGACTGCATTTTTAATAACAAGGAATCGAAAATAACAGTATAGCGTCATGGAAATTACGGTCGCCGTACCACAAGAAGAAGATCAGATCGAAACGAACGCCGCGACAAGAAACATATCTGTTGCATTGTTGGAAATGATGAGGTTGATGCCCTAGCTAAGTTGGCAACATTAGAACAAGCTGATAGACGTATTGTCATTCCCTTCACCGATTTACGAGAATCTTTTAAATACAAATGTAGAAAAAGCACTAATGATTTCATAATGCAGCAGGGTCAGTATAAGGGCAAGGAGTACTTCCAGTATTATGTTAGGGACGAGGTTGCACCATGGTTGTCGGGCAGAGGATTATCACGAAAATATATTGTAACATTCAATCATTGTAGATCAGATCACTACCATCTTGCAGCATCCCTTTCACGAATAAATATTGTAAATGATTACAAATGTAACTGCGGCTACGAGGTTCAAGATCTTAACCATATTATTTGGCAATGTACCTTATTGGAATCACAACGAGTTGGTCTTACGAAGAGATTGAATAAGCTCAATTTGTTCCCACCCGTGAATGTTAGATCGTTGGTCTATAAACCGAACATTCATGCGTGTCATCTTCTTTTGAATTTCTTCAAATAATGTAATCTACAAATTTGAAATTATGTACATGTCAAACACGCTGCTTTCCTATTCATCCCAAGGGGAGTTATATTAAGCTCAATATAATAAAAAAAGAAACATGTCTGTCCGAATGAATGGTTATCCGTGTGTCCTTACGGCCTTTACAAGTAAAGTTTTTACGTAGTATGTAAATAATACTAGAAACCGTGAGAAATTAAATCCATATTTTTTCATGTTGGTCTATTTAGGAACATTGAGGTCTTTCACAGAATAAATTATTTCTCATATTCATACTATTTTACTTTTAAAATTTTCCTTGCATGACCGCCACGGCTCCATTATGGAAACGAAGTGTCAGCTATCGTTAACTGGAGTGGCAGTGAATCTGTTAACTAATCGAGCAAAGTAGACGTCCCTTATTTAGCCGGTATTCCGCTCTTCAGTAGCCAAGCAGCTCAAAAGACGTGTCCAAGAGCAAACGATCTCACAGTCGGCTGTTGCGAGTCAAACATGAGATCTTGAGTAATCATCTTAGTAGAGTGAACCGATTATAAGGCGACGATGCAATTTATCCGGCAAGTGGTTTGCGCTCTACTTATTTCCAATGGAGATATGGTGTAAGTGCAAAGGTCCTCCAGGGTGCTGCTATACAGTACCAAACAGAGTAAGTGTATAGTGTATGCGGCTCGCAATCCGTAATTTGGAGGCAAGGTGAAATGTTCTCGAAGCGCCTGACAGTCTGCAAACCCGGCATTAAATTGAATTACAACCCCTGAACAGGCATCGTAAAACTCTCCCTTCCTCTTGGCTTCTCTGTCGCTCCCCCAGCTCTCTCACGTTCTCCCTTTCATTCTGTAGTTATGTTCACGAATCTTTTCTCGGCGCACGCGAGCACGCATACCCGGCTTTTATCTATGTGGGTTAAACGACGTCCATTTGTCGTTCCTTATCCGCCTGGCCGAGACGTTCGAACAGGAAATCGAAAGCTTGTGTCTCGCTACAGAGAAAATCGATGGGTGGATTTGAATGAATCGGCAACGATACTGCGACAGAAAGCTAACAGTCGAATAACGGAATCAAATATGGCTTCGTGGCTAATGAAATCATCGACGGGATCACGACTGAATTAATGGACAAGATACAGGGCGAGACAGCTGAAACAGGCCACCTGAATAACTCAGTTGGTGATAGAAAGAAATGTCTGCCGAGACTTGCTTGGTTTCGTGTTGATGATTTCAACTACGTTAATAGGTCAACACCGTTTTCTTTAATTAGAATGATATACTTTTCTATGTACTACCTAATATGTCTCAATACATCTCTGTACTATCTCAAGGTTGTTCAAGGTCGTCGAAGATCAACTGCGATAAAAATATTTTGCATAACCCTCTGACATGGGACGATTTTTATAGTTATACAATTAGCAATTTTCAGAACAGTTCACAGCTCTAATTAATAATTTTTTAAAATTTTCTTTTGATGACATCTTGTGTAGACTTTGTGTAACAGCTATTCAATTAGTTTAATTGTCAGAAATTGAGTACTTAAATGATAATTTGGATACTCTCGGTGAAAAATGACTCCGGCACAGTACTCGGAGGATTAAAGGAGAAACGCCTGCTTCTATTAGAAAATATGTACTTTAAATGATTACAAATAATGGAATAATTGAGGTATCAAAAAGATCGTTTTCTACGTCGAACATTTTCTCCTTTCAACAAAATCGGGCGCATAATAATTATTCTACTGTATTTTCTCCTAGACGACGAAGCTGTCGCACATTCAAGCCAGCCAGAAATCGTGTAACCAGAAACACGAGCAAAGGAAGTCTTCTGCGTCATTGTTGAGATACAGAACGCGAGCTCCCCGAACTTCTCGACCGATGCGACGATCAGCTTCCTCCCCGACGGAATAGTTCGAAAAACTCTCCGCAGAGATAATTAATTTTGGCTATCAGCTTACAGGCACTCGGTCACGATAGCTGATACAAGCCACGGGAAGTCTTCGAATACGTCATGTTGATGTAAAACTGTTTTGTAAAGAAAACTCAAGAATACTGTTACAATGTAATGTCTGGCCTCCTAGAAGTTAGCCCACCACTTGTTGAATTAAATAGTTTCATCAGTTGTGCTGAATTGTGCTATGTTGTGCTCAAATATTACAACTATAATTTAAAAAATAAGATGGTAAATTGAAAAAAACGATTTTTTGAGTAGCTCCCCACTTTTCATTCTTTTCTATTTTCTCAATTGTGCTAAGTTGTGTTAAGATTGTGTTAAAGTATTACTAAAAAAAGAATAACAAATAAAGAAATTATAGTGAATAATCGTTTCGAACATCTAATTAACGTTTAAGTAAGCAACTATCATTCAAACATCATATAATCATCATATATCTGAGTTGTGCTAGTCTCGCACAAGTCAGCACAACGATATAAAGGGCACTTTATTCTTGTACGCGGCCCTTCGCGCTACTATACTATACTTTAATACTTTAGCACAATCTTAGCACAACCTAACATAACTTAGCACAATTGAAAAAATTGAAAAAAATGAAAAGTGGGGGGCTACTGAAAAAATCGTTTTTCTCAATTTTTCATTTTATTTTTTATGTTATAGTTGTAATATTCGAGCACAATATAGCACAAACATAGCATAATTCAGCACAACTGATGAAATTATTCAATTCAACAAGTGAGGGGCTAATTTCTAGGAGGCTAATGGGTGTGCGTCACGTCGAAGTGACGATCGGCGATCAAAAAGACGATCGGCAGTCGGAGCGACGAACAATGACGAGAGTCGCGAGTTACTTCGACACAGTTCGACGCTAGAATCGGTTTAGGCAAGGCACACCTGGTGCTGTTGTCGATTAGCTGTTTTACAATAAAGTTATTTTTTAAAAGTTACCTATTTCACTAAACTGGTTTATTCCACTAAAAATCATATCCCGTAACACGTTATCGTAAAATCCGGGATAATCTGTACCCGGGACAGACTCGTGAAATTGTAGTTCGACGTGAACGGCTCGAAGAGTTCAGCAAATTTTGCGTCGGCTGTCGAACCAGTGGGAACTTTATTAAAAATTTCGGTCCAGTCATCGCGGACTTATGGATACTCGCTCGTGCTTTTGATGGTTTGAAAAATGTGCATCGAGACCCTGACTCTTGACGAATTACCAGGGCGAGTCGAGCGAGAACCTTAACCCTTTTAGAGCTGCACGAAAACGGGTGCCTGTGCGAAGATAGCCAAAGGAATTTGACAAATTTACTAGGGCTTGGAAAAATGCTGCTAAAAACCAAACTAAAAATGATATTTAAGAAATTCAAAATGCAGCGTATTATGGGAGAATAATTTCACACCAATTATACTTCAATACTTATTAAAAATCATAGAAATAACAGTAATATAAACTATGATAGAAAACATAAAGACGAATTGCTCTCGTACAAACACTATTTACACCTATCATTACTTGATCAATTTTGTGTAAGTCTTTAATTATTTCAATTTCAATAATTACGGTCCCAAGAAACTATCCCGTGTCGGGCTTCCACCTTATCGCTGTAGCGTATACAGTGCTTCGGCACCAACCAGCAGAAAACATAACAAAAAGTTATAATAAATAATTTTTTTTAATTACAATGCAATGAATTCGAACCATTTCTAACGTTTGATAAAGTTATTTTAAAATACAGAACTCTTATGATGCGTATAATAGGCGCCAGCGTTTGCGCGATGCACTTTTCGCAAGTGTAGCGAACAACGATATATCGTGATTCAGCATTAAAAGGGTTAAACTACTCCATGGAAATTCCAAACTTCTCTGGACCGTGGTGTATGTATCCCGCAGAGATGTTCAGATAACCGAGGTTATATCGTAATTACGCTAGTCTTGTCCCAAATCAATGATCGACGAAAGTGCAATAAAAAAAGATTTCTGTTCTCCTCGCAGTGCAATTAACTGACTGGAGACGACGTGCGCGAAACGAATCGGAAGAACGAGTTTGCAAAGGGGAACGTCAGTGGGGAGGAAAATAAGCCAATAACTCGCGAGAAGATCGTTCTTGTGAGTTCTTTCGTGTATCGTCGAGGGTTCGTCATTTTCATGTGACGAGAATCATTGACGATTAACTAAACGTGGTGCTGGGACGAGGGAAACGAGGCGAGACAGATTTGGGGACGTGCGATGGAACGATGGGGAAAAGAACGAGATAGCAAAAATATACGGATAGGTAGCAGGACAGCGAGAGAAAGAGGAGAGGTAAAGAGAAGGAGCAAGAGAGACCGCGAAGCTCAAAGGTTTCGGCCTCGGTGGCGTTGTAACGGCGTGGAAGTAAAATCGTATATTGTTGTCCCGTGTTAATTACCACGAATGGTTTTGCCCTGGGAAACCATTCTCCCTATCTCGCTCTCTCTCTCTCTCTCTTTCTCTCGCGGCCGGTACTCTCGGTCACCAGCGCAGCGTCACGGGCCATTTTTTTTTGCTGCCCGCTCCGCGCTCCTTCTACGCCCTCTATAAATTTCAACCGAAGTATTTTCTCTTTTACGTGTACCTGTTATTGAACGAGAGAACTGCCAATAACGCCGGATAACTGCGTCACGTTTCGCCGCGAGTTCCCGGCCACCCTCGCCGCCTACCATCCAACCCTCGTCCCTTTTTCTACACCCGCTTTCTCTTCTCAGCACCCCGCACTCGCCGCGCGACCCTCCATCGACTGTGCTTTCTTCCCTTGATATTTCTAATATCGCACGACATCGGGACACATAAATTACCCAGCACGGTCTCTCGATATGGTGTTTCGTTTCAGCCGCAGATTCTCCCCAGCCTTGCCTTAACCGTTCGGTTCTTCCAACACGCCCGGAGATCCCTGTTTGGGGTTCGTTAACGGTGCCAATTCTGTACAATTCTTTCTTTTATTTTATGATTCCTACTAAAATACTTATTCACTTTTCCTTATTGAAGTGAAAACTTCTTTAGACATACCGCGTACACAATTGCTGGACAGTGAACGAGTCTGATCCGTCACGCTCCGAAATGAAACGATATTCGAGTATACTTTGGATAAAGAGGCGTGCAATCGCCATAGAAATTTTCACTTCGAACACGATTAAGTTGTAGTAATATTTTCTTGAGAAACTTCTATGCCTTTTTTGACAATATCATTGAAAATCGGTTATTGGTTAATACGTTGAATAGGTTGAAAATAGTGTAACAGTACTCTGTACTTCTTCGAACGTATTTACTGTTCCGGAGTGCACCCACTCACTTTTGTCATAAATGCAACAAATTCGCTACTGACCATGCACTTCTGTAAAATATTCCAAAGGACTATCTTCACATTCCGGAAACAAACTTTCGCAATTCCATGACGCACTTCGTCCTAGCATTTCAGCAGCATAATACATTCGATCGAAGTCGGTTCTGACAGGTTCTGAAGTCGTCGAAGGGCTGGAACAGGAAAAGTCATTTTTTAGAAGAAAATAGAATTCTCAACTTTAAGACTTTTCTCGAGTTAACAAAAGAAAAAGTCACCAGCTTAGCGTTGCAATGGAGTAAAGAGGAGGGGAATTGGTAGGTCGAATACGTTAGTGGCGAGGATTTCCGAGCATTAGAATGCGACTCTGACAACCGTGGGTTTCCGTACTCACGTGAGGAGAAGATGGACGAGCTGCGAGCTGAGACCGTGAACTCCATTGGTGAAAGGAACCGCGGACACCTCGCAGATCGCTCTCAGAAGGCAGGCTTTCGCTGTCTGCGAGTCGCCGAGCACCGATTCCAAGATTTCGTAAATTTCCCACCTGGAAATGATGTGATACTCGCCGCCTGTCGGGAAGGAAGGACTGCTAAAAATACCGTGAGAGAAGAAGACGGCTAGGCATCAGCGGATAAAAGGCAGACAGTTTCCGGCATTGTGCTCGGGAATGGCGTTAGAGGGCACGCAACAAAAGTAGCCTCGTTAATATGTAAAGGAAGAGGATCTCTCCTTCGTGTTCAGACTTCGTCCCTCGACCAGCTCGAAGCCCCGGGTTACTCCCGCGAATTTAGAAGAATCGGATTGTTACGGCCGAGCTCTATTCAGAACCGTTCGGATCGCATCTTCTCCCGCGATACGATACTTTTGTTGCTAATACCGAACCGAACATTTTATTAACCCTTTATGCACCTCCGTTTTCATCAGGATTTTTGCTACGGACGTATACAAATTTCGATAGCATTGATTATTTTTATGCAGCTTGAAGGACAATGTATATTCAATAAACAATATAGAACTCATTAAAGCATTCCCGCAATTTGATGCTCTTATACAGGGTGTCCCAAAATTCGTGTACTTCCCGGAAATGGGAGGTTCCTTGGGTCATTTGAAGCGACATTTTTCTTTACAAAAATGATGCCAGAGGCTTTGTTTAGGAGTTATTAACAAAAAACACGGACCAATCAGAGCGCAGCTACAGCGGATTGATTCTGGCTCGGCCAATGGCGCCGCCACGCTGAGCGGGATCTGTCGCTGAGTCGGACTCCGTTTGCTCTAGCCGCGCTCTGATTGGTCCGTGTTTTTTGTTAATAACTCCTAAACGAAGCTGCTGGCGTCATTTTTGTAAAGGAAAATGTCGCTTCAAATGACCCAAGGAACCTCCGATTTTCGGGAAGTACACGAATTTTGGGACACCCTGTGTAAGGAAATAGTGGGACTTCCTAATATTTTAGTTTATATTCGAATATTCTAAAAAAACTTTCAAATACATATGCTTCATTTCATACTTATTTTGTTGACAGACACGACTCGATGCATTCAAACTCGTACATACGTATCAATTTTTTTACATATTTTCGAACCTGTTTTCAGCAGGTAAATATTAACTCTTGTAGAGCGGATACAGGGACTAACTATAGTCTTTTATCCATATAAGTCTCCAGCACGGGTCTGCCGAGCTCGAGAGGCCTCGGTCGTCGAAAAATGTAAACATAGCTTATCCAAATTCCCAACTTCTTTATTTTTCATTATTTTTTATGTGACTTCTATGACCACACTTGTGGCATTTTTCTACTAAAAATCGTACCAAATATGATATAATTTCGATGATATTTCCTTGTGTATTTGATAATTAAAGTATGAGCGCCTATCACACAAGTAAATATCATCGGAATTATATCATATTGGGCATGATTTTTATTAGAAAAATTCCACAAATATGGTCATCGTAGTTCCATAAAAAAATATTGGAAAATAGAGAAGTTGGAAATTCTGATTAGGCGGGCTGACCGATATATCCGAACCGCATGGTATCATATTTCTCGGTGACCGAAGCATCTCGAGTTTCGTGGCCCCTCAAGGGGGTATACCCCGCAGTAGTGGGGATAGATCTGGGACATTTGCAGGTCAGACTTTTGTGACATTTGAAATTCTTCTCGATTGAAAATGTAATATATATATAATTTTGTGTTTTCGGCGCACGGTTCGATCATTAGTAGACAACCATCAAGTTTGCAAATTAATTTAACTCAACGTTTCGATCCCTTTATGTATCATTTTCAAGAGAGACATTTTTGCGTCTGAAAAATAATACACTTATAGCAAAAATTGAAAAAATATTGCGACACAGCTGTGTAAAAACACCATAGAGAAGAAAAATTATAAAACACGTACTTGCTTTGGCAACAGAAATTTTTTTAACTGAATAATTAGGGATTACAGAAAACTAAGTTTTCGTCCATGGTAGCAGGTACGTAACTGGAGCATGTGCTACGTGAACTTGAAAAACAGTGTGTCTGATAG
Source organism: Lasioglossum vierecki (assembly GCA_028455595.1). Classification (NCBI taxonomy): domain Eukaryota; kingdom Metazoa; phylum Arthropoda; class Insecta; order Hymenoptera; family Halictidae; genus Lasioglossum; species Lasioglossum vierecki. The sequence goes on along the minus strand of CM052342.1, from coordinate 1,173,155 downwards.
GACGATAGTTCTATGATTGGTTGATCGATATAACAAACAGAAAAAAAAGAAAATATAAACGAAAATTGCAAACAAAAGAAAACATCCACATTCATGGTATTCGTACCAATGTTTCAAAAAACAAATAAGAAAGAAAATTAATATATATAATTTGAAGATGAAAAAAAGCAGAAAGAAGAACCGAAACCTTCGATAGAATCTAATTTATTTTGGAAATATCATTATAAATGAACATTACTGGCTCAGTAATATAGCGTAATAGTCATTAATCGTAGGTGTTTCATACACAAGATTAACGCTTTGTTGTTCAATTATATGAATGGTTTCCAATAATTGGAAATAATGGTCAATAATTTTCACGTTATCAAAATCAAAACCATGGTCAAATTCCAATGAATGTTTCGTTAAGGCAGTGTGTTGTGCCGGAGAAAGAAAAATGTTGCGTCTGTTCAGTTATGCGTGTGTCTAAATGCCTTGAGGTCTGTCCTATATATGTCAAATTGCAGCCTTTGCATGTTATTTCATAGACAGTATTGCAATTTTTGTTAAAGGTAATGTATCTTTAATAGGAGGGAACCATTTTTTAAAATATGAAGGCATATTAAAAATGGTGTGTATGCCAACCTTCCTGAAAATTCTTTGGATGTCAAAAGAAATATTATGTATTTAATTTTCTGTACTCCTCATTATTCAGTTAAAAAAATTTTCTGTTGCCACAGCAAGTGCGTGTTTTATAATTTTTCTTCTCTATGGTATTTTTACACAGCTGTGTCGCAATATTTTTTCAATTTTTGCTATAAGTGTATTATTTTTCAGACGCAAAAATGTCTCTCTTCAAAATGATCCATACAGGGATCGAAACGTTGAGTTAGATTAATTTGCAAACTTGCTGGTTGTCTATTAATGATCGAACCGTGCGCTGAAAACACAAAATTAGATATATTTGGGACATTTATGAATAAAATACTATATACCTACAAGAGCCGTTGCTAGCGTTCGATTGTTTTGATTTATGGGAGGGAGGCTCGAGCGTCGGCAGCCTGTTTCATACATTTGTGGTGAATTAGAAAGTGGGGGTACACCAGCGTGTTCTATTGGCTGACGTACAGTAAATAGCTTAGAGCAAAAATCAGTAAAAACGAAACTATTCAACAAATTTGTGGGGAAGCTTATTTAAAGTGAAAGAATAAAGAAGGTATCCCGCAAAGAAGCGAGGTCGTGTACCTTCGTAATCCAGCGAGTGGTCGTCATCCTCGTCGGCTTCGACACCGCTGCTGATCGATCTGTCATACCGAATGTATGAGTCCGTCAAGTAGGAGGCGTTATAGGGTAGGACGTAATTAAATTTCATCACATATCCGATAATCAGGCTGACATCGACTTCCATGGGTAAACCGAGGCCGAGGATTAACTGGAACGGTTTTCAAATGCACGAAGGTGTCATCGATCGTTTATAATAACCGCCAATCGAATTCCAATTGGCAGGCTCATTCGAGACTGACATTCAACTGGATGAAATTAGATCGGGAAATGTAGGCACAGTGAAATTCGGGGGAACGCGGACGAGATCGTTTCTACCTCAGGCAATTTTCGGATCTAGGTGTGCGTGAGACATTACCGGAACAATCGAAAGAGCTGCCGCGCAACTGTGTTCACCTGAAATTCTGCAATCCGCTGCGAAATACCACTGTTTCAATTTCCAAATGTTCTCGCGACTCGTTCCCGGATACAAAACTCCGCGGGTTCGCGAGAAAACAATTTTTAAGCTTCGCCGGTGCAAATACGTCATATTTTCGAAACGTTTTTTCACCCGAAGTCTCTTCATCCTGTTTTTTTCGTCCACAACTAATTCTGTCGCGAAAGTATTAGGTGTAGTAAAGAGTTAAAGTTTTTAATTTTGGAAAGTTAGGTGCACAATCCAGAATATGAAATATCCGAATATTGAAATTCGAATGCCCATTGGTGTTATCATGGTATTCGTACCTGAAATACAGTGAAGCCTTGATCTAAGAAGAAGGGAACAGTACGATCTAAGAAAAGCAACGACGGTACTTTTCTACGTTCATAAAATTAATAGTAGAACTACACGGTCTAAGAAACGGCATGGAACCGTTGGTTTTCCTTAGATCAAGTCTTTACTTTATATTCATATTTGGCTATTAGAAATCGATTCTAATCTAAACTGTACTGCCAAACAAAATACCTGCACTTTCGTCGGGGCATTGTCCCCAGGTATAGGAAACACCAGGTACCGTTTTCCGCGATCAAGACAACTCGCGCCGCGAAACACGAAGAAAATGATAACGATCGGAATTTCGTAGCGCATGTTTACCATGCGTATCATCTGACTGTAGTGACTGGTACTAGCTGACCATGCGCGATGGACAGGGCTAGACACAGTCGGGAAACTCGTTAATAGCGGCAATTAGTTCGTTATCGCGAGTTCTGCGAATAATGAACCGGTTTCAATCGCTTGGCTCCCATTATCGCGGTCGAAGGTGTGTTCACTGGACGTACAGGCTGCATTGAAACTGCAGCAAGGCGCCCACAGCGAGGTTAATGCAGCGATCAGCTCCTATTCACCCCTCCGAAGGCCTGCGGACGTAAACTTTTGGAGCGTGGGCTGCGATTAATGCGTCGAATCAATTAACAGGCTTCGAAGCGTATCGTAGCCTCGGCATTTTTCCCTCTCGCGGAAATGAAGATCGGAGATAAGAGCCAGGAGAGCGCTCGATGCAGTCGAACGCCATGCCGAAATCTGTGAAATCTACATAAGATCGTAAGCGGAGCTTATCGTTGGAACCAGCGCTTTGGAGCCGGAAGAGTTTTCGGGGCGAGTTTCAATCTCGAACACGCAAACGGCCGAATAAAAGCGACGCGACCGGGGGAGGGCGAATAGAACGCAGCCAACTTAATGCGGACTCAAATACAGACGCCGGAGCTTCTGTAAAGCCACTACTGTACCCTTCGTAAGTATTTCGAACGATCTAAAATGCAGGTGTAACAATGCAACCTGACACTTTTTTTCATATTGTTTTAAGTGCAGAGGGTTGAAATGCGTTTTATGCGCGAAGACACTCTCAACTCGTGTAGTTTGACTATTAATTTTCATTTATTTCTAGAAAAATATAAGAATCCGTCATTTGCGATTATTTTACCAACAATTTGATCACATTACATGTTCAAAGTCATTTGAACGTCATAATTCAGGTACAGTAAAATATACTTTCTCGTCTACTACAAAATCTAATATGCAGAAAAACACAGGTTTTCTAATGAAAGATGGTAGTGACCTTGAAGAAACACGAACAAAATGTTTGATGAAAAATTGTTCTCTTCAAAGTACTCCTCAGCTGACATGATTCGAATGGTGCCATGAACATTTTTCATGTCGCAAAAAAACAATGGAGATTCTTAGGTGGACTTTTTCAGCTGAGACACCTTATATACTGTAAGAAGGAGACTCAAAATGACGTAATACGTCTTTATTCGTTCCTAGCTCATTGGGAACTGTCAGTAACCTTTATTTTCAACAGAACTAAAACGCCACGCACATTTATTAACAAAACACGTATTACAGAAATTAAAAAAAATATATACAATAACTCATAAATCGATAAAAATATATATATATACAATGGTCAAACACATGACATGGCAGTCAACATTCTTACAATACTGTATAATACACTTATCTTTGAAATAGTTACCGAGGAACACTGCTGCAAGGTTCGTACGTGTGTCACCGCAAAAATTGATTGTTTCATTTTTGTGTTTCGGACGCTATGCGGTCTGATGCGTTTAGGAAATTCCACTTTTCTGTTCCGCCGTCTGGTTAGAGTTCGTGGTCTATGATCCCATTCGCAGCTCCGTCGCGTTAGACGTTGCGACTCTTTTCCAATTGTATCGTCGCGTTCGCACGACATTTGCATTATTTTCGTATTACGTTCGGCCTCGCGCGTCCCAGTACGTCCGCCACGGTCGTAAATCTTCTTAACAACGGCCCGCAAACACACCAGAGAGGAATATATGTATATGTATATATATAGTCGAGTGCCCTGGGGATTGATTCGAGCGAGGAACGTGATACCGCGGTAGGTTCTCACGAATAGCTGGCAGCACATAGGCCATGATAATGGCGAAAAAAGCAGGCTGCGCGAGAAGCGATTATCGCGTGAGCACCGATCGAGGTGTCTCCGTTGACGTTTATTGCTCGTTCCCCCAAGGAAACCGGAGGATCTCTGATTTAGGATAGGTGCGGGACATACTTCGGCAGCCGCTCGAGACCAAAACGCGAGAAGGGCAGAGACAAGTAATTTCATTTCCGTGGGTGGAGACGACGCTGCTCTCGAGTCCTGTTCGCGTCTTGATCGCACTTGGTTTCTCGGTTACCGGTTCATTCATCTTATCCGCGGTCCGATGAACGCTTTTACGACTCCAGCTGCGAATCCAGTTTATTTCAGCGACAATGTATTCCCATCTGGACCGGAACCATGAGAAATACTGCCTTACTTTCTCTGCGGGAGATAGTTTCTGTCCTTGGAATGCCGCTAGTCGAGAATCGCCGAGGATCGAGTGTCGCCTTTGTTCCCGGAAAACATTTCATCTTTGAACCTGTTAGAAATAAATCACGTTTGGAGAGACTTTTACTTAATTTAATAACTAACTTTAATATTTAATAGTTTACATAGGACTCAACATGAATCTCATGTTGAGGCCCCTGTTTTTGGGTCTATAATTTTAGCTGCTATTTTATTGAAATTAGGGACTTACGGATTACTTGAAATAATAATAATATTTATATATTTATTTATAAAATTTAAAATTTATGTAATTATATTAAGATTATTAGGAAGAATTATTTTAAGAGGAGTGTGTTTACGTCAAATAGATATAAAAATTTTAGTAGCTTATTCACCAGTAGTTCATATAGAAGTATTAATTAGAAGAATAATAACTTTTTTTAAAATTAGAATTATTGGGGGTATTGGTAGGTTTAGTCGTAGTTTCCCGAGGACACTCTCCAGTGATGTGCGGACGTATTCCTACTCAAGGTTGTAAGGCTTGAGCCCGGTTATGAAACTGCGGACACGTCGACTCGAGAATGACCTCGTACGACTGGATATTACCCGCCAAATTTATATTGGGTAACCGGTTCAATGGGTAAAGTGATAAGACAATAATTAGATCGGATTGATTCGAAAGGAAACACATTAAAGAAAGCGTTTCGTCCCGGACCTGCTAGTGAACTCGTAAGTAAGGCTGATCTAGCAGGTCCTGCCTTACACGCTAGCGTACGCAAGGGATTTAGAATTATAGCGCGGAATTTGGCGCGATTGTCCCGATCGTTGGACCACGTGATATCGCGATACAAATCTTTAACTATTACTTTAGATATTACGGATTTAACAATATTGCTCGTCCGAGAGCTATCAGAGAACTGTCTGCGTTTGAATTCTTGTTCGTTCGCGTTCAGGAAGAAAATGCACTGATTGGTTCCTGCCGAAAGTTGCAGTTACCAATCAGCGTCCTCAAGATTGTTTAGCTTTCTTTCCAAGGCTCTGAAGGAGGCCTGTTTCTAGGAAAGAGAGAGACGATTCGTGAGAGAGACGTTCCGTCACTCGACACCGTACTTATCGGCCGAAACAGGACCCTTTTCCGCGACCGGGTTTATGGCATGCTGTAAACTTAGTGTATACAGAAAAATAGACATCTGGCGTTGTCTAGAATGTTTACCGAAAGACCCTAATTGACTGAATCTTTGAGGAAAATTCCTAGTCACGAACGTACCATAAATATTGTCCGATAGAACCACGTGTCCTGTTCCTATGCGACGGAACAGGTATATAATTATAGTAGCTCATGGTTTATGTTCATCTGGATTATTTTTTTTTAGTAAATATTTCTTATCAGAAAACAACTCAATAGGAATCTCAACTGACAATAATATAAGATAATAAAATTTTTAGCGTTTGCATTTTTGCTACAGGAAAGTATATGTCATCAATCACATCTGTTTGTTGGAAACCTTTTACGACTAAGCTAGCTTTATATCTACCATCTGATTTCCTTGTGTATATCTATTTCACATTCAAAATCTTTTTTGCTTCTACCTTATCAACTAATTTCCACGTTTTATTGTTATTTAAACAGAACCAACGACAGAATTCATATTTGTCTCGTGCGACTGCGGTTAACCCTCTCGCGCTTACTGCTCGACGCATCGGACGTCCGGGAAATGATCCAAAATGTCTAGGGTCACGGACAATATGGAACCGGGACAGTTGCTGGGCAGTGAATAGGTCTGATCCATCACGCTCCGAGGTGAAACGCTATTTGAGCAAACTCGGGGAAGCTGAGCGAGAAACACACAGGTGCGAAATCGCCGTAGATTGCATTTTTCTGATTACAACAAGACCAAACACGATATAATTTCAATTTTATTTAGTGGTGTATGTATTAAATTTCGTATGGGAAAAAAAGGACACGAAAAGTCGCCGTCGCGTCGCCGGCAATTCAAAGGCCCACGTATTCTCACAATGTGTATAGCCAATTAAAAATTATTTATGCTATTTATTTATTATGCTTCACATGTAGAGTAAATATGGGCCAAATTATATCGTGTTTGGTCTTGTTTTAATCAGAATAATACCAGAAACAAGCCAATAAAATTTTCATAAAAAATAATGCAAAATAAACCATTTAGGCATTACATTGTGAGAACACGTGGGCCTTTAAACTGTGCCGGCGACGGCGACACTCTGCGGCCCCACGCTGCGTTTAGCCGTCGCCGAAACAGTTGCTCTATTGTAGTCTCGCTCAGCGCGATCGGAGCGGTAGACCCAGCCGTAAATCAAAATTACAAATTATCACCACGATTCTTATCCGCTCCAGGAACAGCCCCTTGGATAAGAATCAAGGGATTACTGTATGTCCTAACTTCTTACAACCTTATTCTTCATATCGATGCGCCGATGCACCTGCAAGGAGCTGTTACGTCCCGGAAGTTGATTTACGTGATTTCATCGCTTCGTGATACGTTACATCCGCGAGGCGCTCAAATATGACAACCTTTTATCCACGCGGCACATACATCCGATGTCTGACGGGGAACCACGACCTCCGCGGACATGAATCTACTAGCTAGCACTTACTGATGCGGCGATTCAATAGAGGCGACGCAAGTAGATAGGGCGGCCGGTCTGACTGACGAGTTTCTAAGTAGAAGCGTCAGCGGCTCTCAGGCAGTAGAATGAGCGGTCAGTGGATACGGTAGGCCTCCTCTAGACGGTCCGCCCTCGCTGCTCGTTGGCGGCTGCTGTGTGATCGGCTGGGTCGTCGACAGGTCGACGATTCTCACTCGTCCTTCGATGATCACGTCGCTGATGATCCTGGGTTCGCGTGTGATACCCAGCAGGTGTTGTCCACCGTTGTCGTTTGTGTAAATGTGCGCGAGTTTCCGCAATTGGTACCGGCGACCGGCGCGGCGCGGCATGCAATACCCGTATGATCTAACCGATAGAATTAATGGGGCTTCTGCGTTTCCGTTGGTTCTAGAAGAACGCACCGAGCAACATTATGCTCAGTCGTGCGAGGTGGAAACGCAGAAACAACCGGAATATAAATTGAAGGAGGATATCACAAGCGCGTGGTGTAAGGGCAGGAATTAAGCGAGACTCACTTAATAAAACTGGGAATATATTATCGTTACGAAATAAAGTACAATATTAACTAAAATAAGACTGATATTTAGAAGTGCGCGAGAACGATGAGACCGCACGAGGGTGGATGAACGCAAGAAGTAGAAGAAGTGTTCGCTTCCAGGTCGGAACTAGAACTGCCGCACTTTGGCAGTCTTCGAACCTCTTTTACCTGTCGATCGATCGTTATTATTGAAAGAGTTATCAGTGGTTACCGGGAATTGATTCAGGTGTGAAGACCGAGAGTCATGGCTAGCGCGGTGTATGGTTACGACTATTATTACAGGATGCTTATAATGAGATATGTTCGGTTATGAGGATGGAATTGCGAAAATGATATGAGAATAAGACGAGAAATAAGGTGAGACTCTGGTCTTGGTAACGTAGCGGGGTGTGGAAACTTATATCTAGCGAATATGTATATGGTTATTTACTGACTATGCTTATGACTATGGCAACACGCCGGCAGACGTGACAGAGCAATTGCACTTCATTCTTTAAAGCAACCCAATCTTTTCTCTTAAACTAATCATCTAATAAACCTCTATCATCCTGCGTATGAAAATACTAATCCAAAGTTGTAGGAATACTTGACGAGATATTTGATAATTTTATTTAACGGTTTCCCGTGAGACCGTAGGAATCCGGTGAAGTAAAAAGCGTGGAGGTGTGTGTACACGGAGGAGATTTCGGCGGATTCGGGTACGGTAAATTACTCTTAGGGACCACCGCACCGGTATGGATCGTAATTTCGGACCACCGCGCCGCGGCGCGAAGTGGCGACACCGCCTTTGAACAGATTCTCCGCGGTCCCCGAGGACAGGCCGTGTGGACGCGTTACATCTCTATCATTGAAATTAGAATAGTCCGTGGCTGGGAGGAAATTACAGACCCCGGCGGGACTCCGTACGTGGGCGTTGTGAAACAGGACGAAAATCCAACGACGCCGGGCGAACACGAACCATATTCGAGGGTGGTTTACAGTGACGTGGACTGTGGCTCGGTACAGCCTCTCGCCTTCGCGATCCACGCGAGAACAGAAACTGCTCACGGCCCGGAAATTTCATAATCGGTTGAGAAACGATTCGTGTTTCCGACAGGCCGAACGTAATTCCACCATTTTTATTATCAGTGTCCAAATAACGAAGGAACCTCGGCGACTAATGTCCGCCGATTTTAATGAAACTTTGCACGAGTGTTCATTTTCTTCGTGTCCGTCGTTTACTTTAAGGGAGAAGTCGACCCTTTCATCCTGTAGGTAACAGCGTGTGTGAACAAATTGATAAATCACATAAAGATATCAAAAAATAATTGTAGCAATCATTTTATATTTTTTGGCAAAATCATTTTCTTGGAAATGCTTTTTTCGAAAAGGGTGGGTTTGGATGGAAGGGTTGATAGTAATGGACAGTTGCGCGAGGTCTCGTTTAATTTTGACGTGCATCAGTCACCGAGGTACACTTAAGAACCGCTGTATGTATATGTTTAGTCGTAATTTCCCGAGGACATTCTCAAGTGACGTGCGGACGTATTCCTACTCAAGGTTGTAAGGCTTGAGCCCGGTTATGAAACTGCGGACACGTCGACTCGAGAATGACCCCGTACGACTGGATTTTACCCGTCAAATTAATATTGGGTAACCGGTTCAATGGGTAAAGTGATAAGACAATTAGATCGGATTGATTCGAAAGGAATACATTAAAGAAAGCGTTTCGTCCTGGACCTGCTAGTGGACTCGTCAGTAAGGCTGATCTAGCAGGTCCTGCCTTATACGCTAGCGCACGCAAGGGATGTACAATTACAGCGCGGAATTTGGCGCGATTGTCCAGATCGTTGGACCACGTGATATCGCGATACAAGTCTTCAAACTAATACTTTAGATGTTACGGTTTTAGATATTGCTCGTCCGAGAGCTAGCAGAGTACTGTCTGCGTTTGAATTCTTGTTCGTTTTCGTTGAGGAAGAAAATGCACTGATTGGTTCCTGCCGAAAGTTGCAGTTACCAATCAGCGTCCTCAAGATTGTTTAGCTTTCTTTCCAAGGCTCTGAAGGAGTATACACGAAAGTTGTCCAGAAAAGTGACCCTGGGAACATAATGAATTTTATGTTCAGAAATCGGTAATGTAATTAATTACGCAACCTGGCTTGAGAAGAAGATTCGGATGCTTGCATGACAGCTGCCAGATGGAATTACATTCGGCTTACAGCGTATGAGAGATGTGAGTGAGTCGGACAGTTATTATGATCGTTGGTGTCGAATGAACGAGAGATTTACTCAAATTAATCGAATTTCGTCGAAACTCGCAAACATCCTCGTGGCCAGAGGGGCGAACGACGGTTTCCCCGTGTGTACACTTGCATGGGCAAGTTTCGCATCGATTAATCGAATCACGACGACGCGACGCGACGATAGGAACTGCTTTCGGACGTCGATACACATTTTTCTCGTGTCGGCGATCGAAGCTCGGCTCGCAACAACAACGGACTCCTTCGGGGATTTGCTCGCGTGTGTTGCAGTTTATTATCGTGTTCGAGTCGTTAAGCGGACGCGCGTGGCTCGTTCGCTGAGAACAGCTCGTTGCCGCGCGCTAGACGGCGTGTATTGATGTAAACGAGAAAGAGAATTAAAAACGAGAATAATCCCGGCAAAGTGGCCTCATTTACGCATGCACGGTTTCACTCCGGCCCAGCATTTTAACCACGACCCACTCTCGACGTATTTTTTTTTTCTACGCCCGAGCTACCGCGAAATCGGTGAAGTTTTTTCATCAACGCAACCAGTATACTCACGATCTCGCAATCGCAATTGCATTCTCGCGATCCATAGCCTAGGGAAACGCTCCGTTTACGGAAACACGTTTCGTCCGGATGCTTGAATTAGGGTTGAAATGGGCAACGAGGGCCTCTAGTCCATTTCTTCTTGGTAGAGAAATAGTTTTACGAAAATCTTTAATCTCACACTACAATTTAGTTCGTATCATTGCATTGTTTTAAATGACAATCTTTTTCAATTATGTTGGATAAATGAGAATTATTACGAGATAAGAAATACATTTTCCCGCGACATCAATTCAGTCTCATTATTTAAAAGTTGAAAAAATGGAAATACATTATGGCTTTGTTTTTTTAAGGGAATTAAAAAACAATCGGGTAGCCTGTTTTTCGAAAGACGATAATGAATTGTCTACTCCACTTCTAAAAAAATCATCTAGAATTATTAGACAGTGAATGTTTCCACGAAATGAATATTTTCAACATCGATTCCAAGAAGCAGGAATCAATCGATTAATCATTTCTGTCAGTTGGAAATGGTGCATATCAATGTTGTTAAATTCTGTTAATCTTCCAGTTGATTTAGAGTTCGCGTAATTCAGTTTTGTCGTAGATGCATAAAATCCGCATTCTAATTGTTGGCAACACGGATTTGCATTTACCTTAGTTCTAGTATGTTAATCAATTTATATATTAGTTATGTTAGTCACTTCGTCAGATCCTATCAAACAAGTTCATTGTGCATGCGCTAATGAAAAGTATATTGTTATGATGTTTTTGTTGGAATATGATTTTTAAATGCATTTTTTCGTAATAAGAAAATTAACAAAATAAGAAGAAAGAAATGTATATATATATTTTTATTATTTAACGTTGCTTTTTGAATTTTTATATGAAAATTATTTCGCGACGGAAGAAATGTATATGTTAGTCCAATCAAATATCTATGGTAGATCACTGTGTCGTGGTTACAAGCACAATGTCCTGGGAGATTTCTACAATTAATTTTTCCATTCAGTCTCTCCCATTTTACGTCTGTAACGAACTGCTGATTGGTACCGTTGTTCGATTCGATGTTACAACAAAAGATTAACACCTTGGAACCGGTCTCTCCTCGAACGCGGATCCGTAGCCGCAACTCGTAGATCAGTGTCTTTCGTTGGAGCTTACGGTTGTGGATCCTGGTTCATGCGATGTCGAGCCTTCGAGAAATACTTCCGTACGTTTCACATTAAATCAAGTTTTCTGTAATTAATTGCCAGCAGAAAGTTTGAATCATTCCGCAAATTGATGGGAACGGAATTGCGCTCGTTAAATCGACGAATTTGAGTAATTGCGGACAAGGTAAATATTGTGTTTCCTGTTGCTGACCAATTGTTTCTTTGATGATATTAAAAAAACTCAAGATTGTCGAGTTAATATATACATATTGATCAATAATAATAATTCGATTCTCAATTGAATAGAAAGGGGCCAGTATTTTCCATTCATTTAGTTTGACACGGCTGTGATCGACACAAAGGGTCTGTAAGAGAAGCAACGATCTGAATAGAATTTTTATTGGCACGCCGTTATAAATATTCATTTTCCATTTAATGTTTGACTGAACGAAGAAGATGAAAAACCGGCGACGCCGATAACCAATGTCCGACGCAAATACTCTTATTCTTTCGTAAATACTACAAGTGTGTTATAAAACTTGTTATCAGAATAACATTTGTAAAAAAGTGAACAAGTGATTTCAAACTTTTCATCGGCATAACAAATTATGAATTATACTTATTTATGTAAAATAAACATTTTCTAAATCGATCGTAAGAAATTAGATGAAAATTTATCTATGTTTAACCGACTTCGAAAAAGGAAGAGGTTACTCGATTCGGTCTGTATGTGCATTTTTTCAATAATTTAAAACAGTAGAAACACAAATTGTAACAAAAAAATTATTACAATTGTTTTACACCATTCATAAAAGGTTTAAAAAATTCTCAATTTCCGTGAGCATGACTATTGTCGGAACTAAAATAAAAAGAAAGAAGAATGGTGTCATCTGAAAGAAGAAATATCGTATCCAACGTGAGTGACGCTCGCGAAGCAGGATGTAAAAAGAAATCGATTTTTCGACGTTGTCGCTGTGAAGGATCCCTTAAAAAGTACAATGGTGAAGGAAGTTGACACGTTAAGAGTTCGTAAAAGGAGCGAAGAAACGGCGAGTCTGAACTTTGCCCGATGAATTTTCATCCCCTCGGGTCGAAGAAGCTTTAATTTCGTACGACCGGTCGTTCATTTGTAATGCTAATTAAGGGTGCTTCCCACGGCAGCCGCGATATATCGCGGCGCATTAAAGACCGGGCCCGAGGCGATTTGCATTCTCCCATTGACTCTCTGTTTTCTATTTCCACGCGGTACTCGTGCGTGTAAACTTTTACGTGACGCTTCGACAAATCTGCTTTACGAGAACGAACCGAACCGTCACGGCGCACAGTGCGTCGGTATGTCGGTTTTTTTGGACAAAAATCCATATCTCGAAAAATATAAGTGATATAAAAAAAGGTTTGAAATAAAAGTTATAGGGTATACGGAAAAGTATACGATGATTGTATTTGTTTGATTTTGTGGTAACCTTGAGAAGCTCTATGCAGATCACTTTAAAAATTTCATACGGTAATATATATTTTTGATCATGCATTCTAATAGGTGAGGTGAAGGCATTTTCAAAACACTACAAAAACATTATCTTTGCATAAACCGTTGTCAAGATATAAGCATCCAAAGTTGGCGTATCGCCTATAGTGGTATTGAATATATGTATTACTACGAGTTAAACAAAAGTCAAAATTAAAAATCGGTTGTTTAGCAACCGAATTTATTTTCATACGATTTTATAAAAAATAATGATTATTGTATATGATAATTATAATAATAATAGTAACAATAAATAATACTTATATTTAATCTGTATCCGAGTCATCACTAGAGTCAACGCTATCAGAACATGTATTTGCCTCAGAATTTGAAGAGGCACGGTCATGTGCAGGTCATGTTCACGTACGCGGTTTCCGGGTGTCTTCCTAGATAAATAATTTTAAAAATTAAGGGAGCAAGCTCGAGCAGAAAACTTTTGTAGAATTCAATAAAGAATAGTTCTGCGAATATTTTCTAGCAAAAATCCCAAGCCATGTTTTAGTTTTTTTGAGAAAAGCTTAGTTAAAGTTATAAGAATTTTCACATCGTGTACACACCTTGATCTAAATGATCCACCACAATTTCTTTAATTTTGCGCTTAACAATACGCTGTATACGGTTTTCGTTTCATGTACGCGCACTTGAAGTTATAACGCACGAAACAGTCGTGTCAGATTATGACGAAAGGAACGCGTTCTGTGTCAAACTATATTCAGTTTTTTTCTGGCGATTGTTCATGCATACATGGTATGTTTACAATAAATTCCTGTAAACAGATATACATTTTAGAAACATTGATTTTTCTATTTTTGTCCCTCTTGGCCAACGCACTGTGCGGCGCACAGTAGGCCGGATTGAATATTCACGCGACATTTGTGAATAACTTTTCACTCATAAGAGATATCGCGATGAAATTGCACATGCATATTTATTAATATAATTCCTTATCAAACAAGTTTATTATAGATTATATAATAAATCAAACATATATTTATTTTATCTTTAACGCATTCAAAATGATGTAAATAAAATATAATACTGTAAAAAGAAAAAATTAGTTATTGCATCCAGCATAAAATAACAAAGTGTTAGAAGTAGACATATGTAATGTAAAACGTACGTGTCATGTAACTATATTTCTCGTATTTACGGAGATAATAATTCCATAACTTCTGGATCTAATTTTTTCTGTTTCGGGAATTGAATTAATTTAGTAAGAATTGTCTTGTCAAATTTTCAAAAATTTTGTTGCGTTTTTATATTTTTATATTAAACCGTATTAAACATATTAAAACGCGTTTTAATTTTTATAATATCAAGACAATTTGATTAAAAAATAAATATAACATGAAATTCACTAATTAAACGAAAGCTTTTCAAATTAATCTATTTTTTTAATGCAAAATATACTCATGAATGGCTTTCATTTCCAATATATTGGTGGATTTCGAATTTCTTGCACTTTTGTCTCCCATTGTACCTCCAGAACATCCTTAAGAATGAACAGCCACATTACGTAGGGAAAATCGATATTCCTAAACTGGCTCACTTCATGCGTGTATTACAACTACAACTGCTATTGCATTTGTTTAATTTTTTCATTTTCGTAGTCGGCGGACATTTGGAAATCAATAGCAATTGAAAAAATGTTAAAATTCGAAAGTTGATTGTTTCGCAAAATGTCGTGTGAATATTACTTTCATCCGGCCCACTGTGCGGCGCGGGTGCGGCGAGCCGCGTACTTTTTACTATTCCGAAAGAAAGTGAACCTTCTTTGCAGGTTTCTCACGTTTAATCTGGCGCTGTTACTCTGCCGGGTTTGTTCCAAGTCCACGAATTCGGAGCTCGCCGAAGTTCTTCGTCGACCGATCCGGGCTCTGACGTTTCCCGAGGAAAGCCAAAGCGGTGTAAGTACTTACGACGCATAGGGTGCCCGAATCGTAAAAAGTCGGCGAAAATTCGTGTCTCTGTTAATTGTACATTATTAATTACGAACAGAATGATTTTAGGAATATTCTGGATCGTAGATCTAATTTTAGTATAGTAACATCTTGTTCTAGTTCTATTAATTTTGAATATTTAGAAATAAATTATCGTATTATTGAATATTATTTAATTTATCTTTGAACTTTAATTTAAAAACTGTACAAACGTTCGTTCCAAATAGTAATTAATAGTAAGATAATTTTTTGTTATTGTCATACCTCTTATTAAACTCAACAGAATTTTGGTACTCGTGCCTTCTATTTTATTACGCTTCCTTACAGAGTTTATTTATCGATCCCAATTCGGGGGCGGTCTTGATGAGAGTGTTTATAATTTTCGTTGGGCAGTGAATGAGTCTGATCCATCATGCTCCAAGATGAAACGCTATTCGGATAAACTCGGGCGCCGAATTTTTTATCCATTTCTACATTTTCATATAATTTTGATAATTTCTCTTATTGAAATACGAATTAATTTCGTGTTATCAGTGCGCAAATAATCTGTACGTAGAATGTTCGTTTTAGTTGTTCGTGGCATTGGCAGTGCCTCTGTCGGATCCGTACAAATCGATTTCTCTGGCGAACTTCTTCGAAGCTACCTACGACCTGCCAACGAACGCAACCGACGAGCTTCTCTGGACGGAAACAGAGCTTGCAAGAAAGGAGAGGCGAACAAGAAGAAGCCTGGACAGAGCCACGGTTTACCAGGTCGTCGAGAACAAGTTTATCAGGTGAACTCGCGGCCGGTGTGCCCTATCTTTTTTTTCAAATTAGCTTTTCGCTGTTTAAGCTTGCGGCCGCGTTCGTTCCCTTGCGTTCGCGCGCGGGCGGACCAACGAAACTGTTACGCGTACAGAAACGTATACAGACACATGTACAGAGACCGGTGACCTAGAAGTCGCAGTGGGTCAGAGACGGTCTTATTTTATTTTTCGCTTTGCTTCCCCGGTTTCTGCGCAGCTACGGGTATCAGGGTCACGAGTGTCTGCTGAGGGCAATTTGCGAAACTTCGGAGCATACCCTGAGACATAACGGGCTCATCGGTGACATTCTGCACGTGATCTTCACGTAAGTTCCCTGCGTTTCCCTAATCCGCTAAACGCCCAACTTTTTTCCGCCGCGATTCCTCCGACGGGCGCAACCATAACTGGAATAAGGATCGTGAAACGTTTCTCATTTCTCACCTCGAATGCTCGAATAAAACCGTTTATTTTATGAGACCATTCGCTTCAATTCCAGAAATTGGATAATTTTTATAAACGTCGGTGGTGAAATTGCCGATTCTTTCAATATTTTTACGACTATTATAAGGAACTTTATTAGAAGGAATGTAGAAAATTTAAATGTACAAGGTGTCCCAAAAATGTTGTACTTCCTAGAAAAGAGTGATTTTATGAAAATGTTCTGTGTAAAGTTATCAGCGAAATACAAGAAACAATCAGCGACAGGTTTTCCAAAATCTGTCCACACTAGCCGCGCTCTGGTTGGTCCGAGTTTTTCTTTGATAACTCCTATTAAGGACGAAGCCGCGGTGAACGTTTTCGCAAACAAGAAAATTGCTTCAAATGATCTCGGAAATAACGTTTCATTTCATGGAAGTACGCGCGTTTGAGACCGAGAGGACCCAGCATCCGCCAGACTGTATCCACAAGAAAATATTTGAATACCAAAAATGTTCTGCCGGTGACAAGATTATTGTATTGCCCAATATGAACTACAGTGGGTTAAGTGTATAGGTGTTAATGGAGAATACCTTGAAGCTTGAAATAATCATTTTAAGTACCGTTTTTCGAACTTTCTGAACACACTGGTACTTTCTGAGTCGTTCGAGGGAAGTTTATAGCCACTAAAAATGGCTGTAATTATTATCCAAAATATTGTCACTTACTAAACATTCAGGTATTGTATGAGCTATTGAAGCAATTTCATATCCATAAAATTAAAACAATCATAGGGAATGGAAATATTCTAGGTCGGAAGAGATGTTTAATTTTGGGCGTTAAACTAGCTCCGAGAGTGGAAAGGGTTAAAAAAAATGTTTTTATAGAGGATATTAATGAAAATGATTTTCGGCACGGTTTCGACGCCAGTCTGGAGACGGCTCACCACATCCTCGGGTGTACGACCGTCGCAAGTGGCATTGTTCGCGCGAAGCGTGCCGCGCTCAGCCGGGTAAAGGACTCTGGGGCTGGAAATTTCGTCGGCGCGACCTCCTTTTCGCGCGGCGACGATGGAAAAGAACAAATTCTAGCCGGAGACCTTTTTTCGGCCGGTCGAAGGCGACGCAAATTGGAGTAGATACACAGGGGCCGTGTAGAAAAGCAAATTTGGTTTAGCATTCTCGCTTCTCCCTCCTCTCTCCTGTCAGCCAACTCTTCCTTCCGTTTCTCTTGCGAGCTTGCGCGCACGACCGCGCTCGCTCTCTTGCATCATCCTAGTAAAGCTTTTCCGTTCAATGTGTGCGTGTGCACGCGCATGTGTGTGTGTAGGAACGCTCGCGAGAGAACCATCACGGGTGGATAAACTCTCGAGCCAGGGACGTATGAATAAAAAAAGAGGACCCGCAGGCGGCCCGTGACGGCGCATTGTCGTCGTCCTCCGCGTCGACGACGTCCTACATCCTCCTCGTCGGGGAATTTCCGAGCGGTTTCCCGGCTACGAGGTAGAAAATGGACTGGCCCTGTCGGGGAGGGAGCGTGTATTAGAACTAGGACCGTCGAGAACGTTCTTTCTCCGCGTTTTTGGATCATTTATGGGTGGCGCCGCGACGCGCCCCTCCGTACCGACGGTCACGATATTCGCGTTCCTTGGCCGAGCTTGCGGCCGCTTGCGCGCTTCGGCTAGAAGTCTGCGAGTACCTGACCATGTCGAGTCGGAACGGGTTCTCGCAAAATTCTTGAGAATCCCGAAATTTTCGACAATCTCTGTGCCCCACAGTGGGCCAAACCGATCAAATCTGTGTCCAAATCAAAGAACTTTCGATAGAAATGAGATAAAGCAATGGGCTGTTCTTCCGTTTATGGTCCACCTCAGAATTCGATGAAATTTTGAAAATAGCTTCTTTTTTTACTAAAATGACGATTGCCAGAAGGATTTTTGGCGAGTCGAAAAAATTTTTTTATCATTTCAATGCCCGAATTTTAAACTCGAAAAGTTTATTTATTATTTATGCGATTAGAATGAGTTGTGGTTAGGTTAGGGTTAGGTTGTAGTAGGGGCGGAGAGGATTGGCCGTAAGGCCGGCCCGACCACGCATACGAAAATCCAGGAGTAGTCGTTAAAGATTGAAAGATTACCTTATGTATGTATCACTCTAAATTAAAGAGGATTCGCTTATAGATCGTATGTGTGAATTTTTATGGTGCTATGAGGTGAACTAGGTTGGTGAAAATCCATTATTACAATTAAATGAAGATATTCTATATAAAATAAAAAATCGATAAGTCGGTAAGGTAGAGAGCGACATTGAAATGATAGAAAAAAATTTTCGGCTCGCCAAAAATCCTTCTGGCAATCGTCATTTTAGTAAAAAAAGAACCTATTTTCAAAATTTCATCGAATTCTGAGGTGGACCGTAAACGGAAGTTTCGTCAAGCAATGAAATATTTTTAAAATTAAAGCTGAATTTCAAGAAAATTGTGATTTTCTCAAGACCATGTGCGGAAAACATACTATACGTCATTTCCCGTAGATTTTTTCACGCTGATTTTAAGTCTAGTCTCAAAATTTGTTTACGACCTCCGGATTTTGCAAAAAACCGAATTATTGTTAAAAATTTCAATTTTCATGTTTTCGAGGTTAAAAAACGTTCGTACCGAAAGTTTTAGCTTTAATTTTAAAAAATTTCATTGCTCTATCCCATTTCTTTCAGAAGTTCTTTGATTTTGACACAGATTTCATCGGTTTGGTCCACTGTGTGCCCCCTATGAAAAGTGCGTCACATCTTTCTTCATAAAGAGACTGCCGATCTTAATGGAAAGTAAACATTTTCTTCATCAGTTACAAGAACCTGAGACCAAAGAAACACTAGTAACTCCTTCAACACTTTACCTACCAAAAGCCTATTAATAGAATTTTTAATAATCTTGCTGTACTAAAAGAAAGCATAGAAATTTTGTTTCACATTGTAATTTTAAATGAAATTATTACAGGGTGTTATTGAGTGTAACTTGTTAGTCCACAATGGAAATTGCTGTTGCTATTGAAGGTTCGATTAAAAAGTGTTTAGCTGTGCACCATAGATTTTTCAAAATTATGCAATAATCACCGGTCGGTAATATGTTAATACTGTTAACAGGAGACAAGTAATGTGTTCGATATTCTTAGATTCCTTTAATGTTTCTACTATTTTAATGAAACTTGGGGATGGCCTATCTTTTGACTCATAACCGTAGAACCGATCCTATATGTACCTACAATATGTACCTACTTTCTAGGGGTCCCATGGAAATCACTGACACAAATTTCCCTGACAACGTTTCACCAACAATAATTTTGGTCGACAACGCCTTTAACCGAAATCTTTTAAAAACGTTGTCGATCAAAGACTTTTGTGGTCAAATTTATTGTCGGTCGAATCTGGAGTCAGTGAAATGTTGTTGATAGAATCCGTGTCGGGGAAATTTGTGTTGGTGATTTCCATGGGACCCCTTTCTTAGATCGATCGTTATAACCACGATGGACCGAGCGAGATCCGTTCTATTCAGTTTTTCACTTACACGGGCGCACAAAGCATCGCGATACAGAGGCCGCGTGTTAAATTATTATTGCGAGCCTTAGAAAGAACGTTCTCAAAGTTTCCTCGACGGAAAAGGAACCCGCGGTGATTCATGAAAGGAACACCGTCGGCTGCAACCGGCCGGCCGCGCTGGGGAAAAGAAAACGCGGACCAAGAGAAATACAGGCAAGCAGGAAAAGAGAGAGAGAGAGAGAGAGAGAGAGAGAGAGAGAGGGGATAGCTGGAACGGTTTTCGCGAGAGGAAAATAAAAATTGCAAATGAGGTTTGTTTTGCCGTTGAAGTTGTTATCGCGAGAAGACGCGAGCAGGATGCATTGTCCTTGCTGTGGAAACTCTTTCGTCTGGTCTCACGGGTAATTTGAGGGAATAGTACCGGCTAAGAAGGTATGAAAAAATCATGGGAGGACTGGTTATTTTCTCTTCTCTTCCTAGGACGTGTCGTACCCGTGCCACACGTACCATTGTTCGGTAAAATTCCAATGTTTATGCATTTATTTACGGAGCACGCGGATGCCTCGAGTTCACCGGGGCGAAACAGTCCGTACGGTTTATCGTGTTATTTCTGTTTAATCTAAAAATTCGCAAGTTGCGTAAACGTTTGCGACCGTACGCAAGGGCATACTCGACATTCAACTTCAATGATAACGATGCTAATTTGGTTTACCGGTGCCCCTTGGCTATACGAAAAAACTGAAAACGAACACGGAGAGAAAAGAAACGCACGTATAAAAACAAAAGTCAAAAGAGGAAAGCACATAAACGGTTCTAATCCCTTACAGTCGGAGCTATTTTTACTTGAACATTAAACATTTCTTCCGACCTAGAATAATTCTATTGAATATGATTGTTTTCATTTTGTAAAACAACCAAAAAGGGAATATTAGAAAACGTCTGCTGAAGATTTTTGCAGAAAATGTTTAAACAGCGGCATCCGGTATCGTGAAATCAGGCCTGTGTCCTGTCCCGGGAAACAGTGAATGAAAGGCGGAAGAAGTTGAAATTACACGGCTTTCGTGTAACAATTCTAATGTCTCAAATTTCCGTTGAGCATCGCGCAGCTCATCCAGAAATTGAATCCAAGGAATTCCAGGTCAGTCGGCGAGCTTAAAACCACTCGGAATTCAATGTTGCCTTAAATGGTTAAAAGGTGCAGCGTAATTGAAGATTTGAAGCAGGTCCTCGGGGATAATGGAAATAAACTTAATTTCTTCCCTTGCATGTATGCCGGTCATATTTATATGATTTCCAGTTGTTGAAAACAATTTCCTGAACATTTATGTGAAATAAATATTCGTTAATCTTCAACACCAAGCTTACGCATTAAAACTGGCTATTGTCGTTTCTTGTATGAATGACAAGTTAGAATTTATTTAGATTTTGTGGAAGTAACAAAATTTACCCCATCACTTCCCATGAAAAGATTTTTCTAATTTCAATAATTAATGATAATGTCGTAGTTTCTCTTTACAAATAAGAGAACTTCTGCAGTGTATTTCTTAGGTAGATGTGTAATAATGTGTAATAACTCCTTCACCGTAACAGATGGAAATTTATTGACACTATGTACAATAATGAAACTGGAAAAATCTTAAATGAGACTCGGTATGTGATTGTAATGTTTAGAGAACTGTCTTGCTTGGCAAAAAGATCGAATCTGATCTTGTCTCTTGGGTTCGCTCGCTTCTCATCTCAGTGGTGAGATTATGTGGGGAAAAATGTCCGTTTTTAGGGATGAGAACATCTCATTCGTTGACTGACTGAGGGAGGAGCCTTTTTCGTAAATCTCCTATCAGCGGAGGAGGACATCCCCACCTCAAGCCAATCGTGGAAGTTAATGCCCATAACAATGGTATGGGAAACGGACCCAAAGTTGAATAGAAATGCCCAAGTGGCCAACATGTGTTTGTTTTATTGCCCCTTGTCAAGCGGGCGAATTTTCCTGGGACTCGGCAGACCGAGTCGTCTGTTTGAGATCCTAAGTGGATTTGTCTTAATGAGGGTCCCGAAACTAGTGTCCCAAGGATGCACAATTGAGGCTCTGGCCCGCACGCATTGCACAGTTGGTTGTCGCGCAGTTCGTGAAAGCCAGGCTTTAAATTTATAGCTCGGGACGGTAAAAAAAAATAGGAAAAGTGTTGTATTTTGTGAGACTCCTAAACACGTGTCCCGATGGACAAAGTTACCCTTGTGGAACCTTATATATATGACATAACGATTAAAGAATAAAATATGTAAAGTCTTGATCTAAGAAAACGGGAGCTTTAGGGCCTAAGAAAATTGCCTATCCCCTCCATTGCGGGGATTACAGCGTGGGGCCAAGTGTGTAAATACTCGCGTACATAATTCATAGTTCAGACCTTGTTTCCTCTTGTGAATCTTTTTTATTATACAGATTCTAAAATATTTGACACATGAAAATGTATTTTTTGACAATTTCTGAGAGAATCATTCGCGGATGCTTTCGCAAACAAGACATAGACATCCATATAAGTTTGAACAAAATTTATTTGAAAACGACTGCATTTTTCTGGTCAAGTTTTCTGGCGAGCTTACGGTTCGCGTATCGTCCTCGATCGCAAAAATTCGCACGTTGTTGTTCCGTTTCGGATCTAGTTAGACTTCGGGATCGATCGAGCTCGAGGAAGATTGAAGGAGCTTGAGAAATGGGAGGAGATCACAAGAAAGCGCACCTACTTCCTTCTTTCTGCTTTATCACAAAAATAGTTCCGCTCCGGGAATACGGCCGCGAAAAACAATGCGATTTCGTTATCAGAGCGTGCCGGGTTGCTTAAAAACACCTGACCCGTGAACACATGTGCGCAAAAGAGAAAGAGAGAGAGTCGGAAAGAGTATCCCGCCAACGCGCCGCGCTGTTTGTTGCAAAATTCACTGCAGCTACCTCAAAGGAGAGACGAACGGCGATCCGCGAGAACAAACGTTGTTTGCCGGTGCAATTTCGAAAATTTTCTCTCTCTTTCTCTCGGGGGAAACGCCGATCCTTTACGGTGGCTGCAACAATTACTTTGCAAAACGGGCGACCTCGGCCCTCGCGTTCGTTTATTCGTCAACTTCATTTAGACCGCGTATGTTTAATGCAAATATAAAATTTCATAGAACGGCCGCGCAAACTAGAGATTTATTTACAGCGCCGGCCCCTACGGCCCTTTCTCCTCTCTTTCAATCCGGATCTCGCCTCGCGTGGACGTGAAAATTTGTCATCTGTGCACCTGCACGTAAAACCTTGTGATCCAATTTAGAACCCTTGAAAATATTGTCAGTGTTTTCCGATATGATACAACTGTTATAACTTTTAAGAAAACATCTTTCGAGGCAAACTCGTACTTCAAAAAGACCTGAGTTATTATCTTTAATAAATTCTGTAAAAATTATTTTACAAGTCATCACAAGAGTATTAAATTAACTTTATTGTCCACCAGCCAGTGTATGCCGAAATATACAGGGTGTCCCAAAATTCGTGTACTTCCCGGAAATGGGAGGTTCCTTAGGTCATTTGAAGCGACATTTTCCTTTACAAAAATGACGCCAGTGGCTTTGTTTAGGAGTTATTAACAAAAAACACGGACCAATCAGAG
>CM052342.1:1138972-1149582 GCA_028455595.1 Lasioglossum vierecki | reverse complement strand
TTTATTGTTACTATTATTATTATAATTATCATATATGATAATCATTAAAATAAACTCGGTTACTAAACAATCGATTTTTAATTTTGACTTTTGTTTCACTCGTGGTAATACATATATTCAATACCATTATAAGCGATACGTCAACTTTGGATGCTTATATCTTGACAACGGTTTATAAAAAAAATAATGTTTTTGTAGTGTTTTGAAAATGCCTTAACCTCACCTATTAAAGTACATGATTAAAAATATACATTACCGTATGAAATTTTTAAAGTGACCTTCATAGAGCTTCTCAAGGTTACAACAATATCAAACAAATACAATTTTTATTTCAAACGTTTTTTATATCACTTATAGTTTTAGAGATATGGATTTTTGTCCAAAAAACAGTTGCTAGCGACGTAACATTCGATGAAATTCTCGCCACTCGGAGATGACTTCTCCCTACATATGTATATAATATAGTCTCACATTTTCTGTGAAAAACCTTACAGAAATGACTCCTTAGCAAATTATGAATTTTATTAGACTCTTCACAAATATTCCCGCGGAGAATCATACCTAGCATTAACTACCACTTCCTCAGCACCGCGTTTTGACCCAGAAATCCTCACCCGTTCCGATAACAGTTCCCAAAAAGATCGAGCTACAGAGCTGCTATCACGGAAGGTAGTACGGTACTATGAACAGTACTTTCTCTAAACGGCATTCCTTATAATTAATCTTACAAAAAGTTTTTGAAAATTGTACACTATATTTGTTTTACAGACACAATACAAATAAATCTTGAAAATAATCTAAACAAAGATCGAAATGTCGTTTTCACTTTATAATTTGTAGTAGTGCTTTATCTATCTATACAATATATAAAAATGAAGTGCTGACTCACTCACCTATCAACGCCCAGGCTAAACCCTTGGCCCTAGAAAACTGAAATTTTGCACAGAGGTTTCCTTTATGATCTATACAAGAGATAAGAAAGGATATTTCGAAATTCAACCACTAAGGGGGTGAAAAGGGGTTGCAACTTTTGTATGAGGAATATTTTATTTGTGGTCGGATTTGCTTGATACTTGGTCTTAATGCCCTTTGATACAAATAATCAAACACCTATTTCGGAATTTTGAAAAATTCGACCTCTAAGGGGGTGAAAAGGGGTTGCAATGTTTGTATGAGGAATATTTTATCTGGGTTCTGATTTGCTTGAAACTTGATCTTAATACTCTTCGATATAATTAATCAAACACCTATTTTGGCACTTTTTAAAATTCATCCCCTAAGGGGGTGAAAAGGGGTTACAACGTTTGTATGAGGAATATATTGTTCGTGGGCAGATTTACATTATACTTGGTCTTAATGCTCATTGATACAATCTGAATCTGGTGAATGGGGGGTTAAAAGGTTTTATGGAAAAACAATCTCAATTTTCGAGGGCGTTAAACAGTTTCCTGTGCGAGCGAGGCCGCGGGGAAAAGCTAGTAGGAAATAATAAACAATAGAACCGTGCGCCGAAAACATTAACCATTCTTTATTAACTATGAACAACACTATGAAAACGTGGAGGTTTCGTCATGTCTTAAATTAGCCGAGATCTCTGTACTCCAAATAGATGTACAGTAGATCTTTTGCACAGCAGGTAAGTGCATCTTACAGCTAAAGTAGAGCTTAATGTTGCGACTCTAATAAATTAATTATCAACTGTAACAGTAGGTCAGACCAGATCTGACTATCTATCTCAGGCTCAAACTAAATTCTCCCATTCACAGGACAATATCTTTCACTGATCTAGCACAGACCTCAGAAAACATTCTTAAAACGAGCGATTCTAATTGAATAAGATCTGTCGGTGTTTTGAGCGATCGGCTCGCTATCAATCTAGCGAGGTCAGTTGGAGATGATCGATCACCGATTTTCCTCGAGCGAGCGATGACGAGACAAATGGCCGTTCCGCGAATTACACCGACAAGAGTGTTGCCGTGGGCCTAGAGTCTAACAGGGGTTTCCCGCGAGGAGGGAAGAATGACGAACGACGATGAAATTGGATCTAGTTGATCGGCGGCACGGCCTGCAGATCAAGCCTGTGGCTCGTTTACTTGTGTGAAACAAAGGGTGGAAGGTGGCCGAGGAGTGGAGGGCTAGGTTCGGTTGAACCGCGGTTCCTCGTAAATCGACGATTGCGGGGGCGTTTTGCGCCAAAGGCCACCAGCGGGTACGACGCGGAAAGAAAAATGATGCAGTGCCACCGTGTGGGAGCGATTTGTCGGCGAGATTGTCAGTCACTGGACTTTCGACATACGGTGGCAGTCACATATGTCAGAATATGCTGCCATCTTTCAGTAAATAATACAGTTCTGCATAAATTAAGGCTGTTTTCAGAATTTAAACTCACAGGATTGGTCACAGTCGTTGGGTTATCGATTTCAATTAAACTATTTCTGGTGAACTTAGAAAGAAAATAAAAATTTGTCTATACTCTCCACAAGTAACATGTAAGATACATTCGATTGTAAACCATGTGGTCGCTAATAACCTAGCTGTTAATGTGACCACATTAAAAAAAAACCGTAAATAAATAAATAAAACTAAACTCACTCATGTCCGAGCATTTTTGACATTAATGATTACTCATCGAGATAATTAACACTTAACTGTATGAAATGAAAGTATATCAATGAATTTTCTAGACATCGTAAAATTAAATGTTAATTAACAAGAACGCTCGAACACGAGTCTCCTTATTTTTGCTCTGGATTCACCAGAAACAGTTTTATTGAAATCGACGACGCCACCGCTGTAACTTTTCCTTGTTAGACCACTATGATTCTCAGCCCGCCGTATGATCGAGGTCTAGAAATGGCTGGAGTTCGAAGAAATCAGGGAGGAATGGATTCACGGTTGCACGCTGGCGACGCGATCGATCTCGATAAGCGGAAAGGAGCTTAAGAGAAGCTTGGAAAGGTACAAATGCTCGGCTGCGGATAAAAGGACGAGCAAGGATACGCTCGGGGCAACTGTATGCTCCCTAATTAATCGCCACGCCCAAGCCTATCCTGCGGCACGATTCATCTTATCAGACCAGGGAAGATTGATTAACCAGCCCACGATTTCGTTTCGCCGGTCTCCGAGTCCTTAGCAAGCTCACTGCGGTACCGTCTCGCGATTACTCGTAATAATCCGTCTGATGCCGAACGAGAGCATCGCGTTTTTTAAGTAGCTTATATGGAAAATGCCTCTGAAAGAAGTCCGGCGAGGCGTCACTGAATTTTCAGTTAAATACTAGCCGTGTTTTCCGGGGAAGTGTCGTCACAGGACGCTTTTTCATTTATCCGTATACCCGAGACGCGCTAGAGGAGCTGCCTCCTACAAGGAGGTCTGTATCAACCTTTTTATTTTCATCCACCTTTGACTCTAGACTTTCCAGCGATATATGCGACGTAGATTGCTTGTTGAGCGGGCTTGTAAGCAGATTTAAATTGATGCATTCCTTTGGGAAAGACTACAGTTTAAGTGGTCCCAAACTGTTTTTATTTTCTGTTTCTTTAGTGCTGCGCAGTCTTCGAATGGAATCACCACGATATACAGGGCGTTCGACTACAGGTGGGAGAAAATTTAAGGGGTGATTCTCGACGATAATACAAGACGAAAATGAAGAATAAAAAAATTGCGATTTCGGCTTCGTTAATTAGCTATTAACAATTCAAAATCCGCCTAAAATGCGGCAACATTTTCGATAGAGGTGATCAAGTGACAGTTGCATGTATACCTTGGTTCTTATTTGGGGCCCCAACGAGGTGAAAATGTTTAATAAATAGCTGGACGATATTGAACCTACCTAATAGTTATAATTCGCAAGGGCATTTCTAATATCCGCCCTATGGAATTATCGAGTAGAAGGGGTCAATGCCCTTTCACTTTTAAATTCTTCTCACACAAATCCATAAATCCTTATTCTGCACTATAATTTGTCATAAAACCGAACTTAAATACTAGAATAAACGCTCTAGCACTATTTACTATAACATACACACGCACTAAGAGATTACTAAGAAGAATGAGGAGAATGTAAGAAACTGGTAATCCTTTAATGTTGAAACACTGCACTACAGGGTGGGGCAGTAACTATTAGCACCTCAGATATCTTTGAAATTATAAGTTTCACAGAAATATTTGCTGAAATAGATTGCACAGTACGAAGGGCGCTATTCGGTGGCGATAGTAGTTTTTTTGCAGGTGGACGTACTTCGGACATTTGAAGGTCACCTCCATTTTTTTTAATGGATCGGTATATTTTGGCTTCCGTATCACGATAGAGGATCTTAATAACTAATTAAACACTAATTAAATTTTTTCCCACCTATAGTCGAACACCCTGTATGTAGATGATTCAGTGAAACGAGTCAATTTTTCTATAATTTAAACCATTGACATTTTCATTAGTGATGAACAGATTGTGGATTTTGCTCAAGTACGGCAAAAATAACTCGATCGAATTCATCTAAGTTTGTGTTGGATTATAATTATTTTGAAAAATTTAATAAGTTGATACTGACAGTATTCGTAAATCCCATAACGTAATTTTTGTTATAATTACTCAAAAACCACAGTCTGTCCATAGCCGCGATGTTCAAAATCCACATATTACGTGCTTTCCCTGAAAAATTTGGAGACTGTCCTTTTCCGCACTAATTTAAAAGCGCAAACTTCCGTGATTTTACTGTTAACCGTAACGAACCATCTTCTCGAAAATTTGGTTCGGGAAATGACGGACGCCGCGCCGGTATTTTCAGGGTGGTTTCTCTTCCATAAATAAACAGGTTCGGAGAGACCTGACAATGTCAGCGTCGCGTTCCGAGCTGTTTGCGAAACATGTTCGAGCCGTTAACGGAACGCACGCGCGCTCCTCGATATGAATGAACGGCCGGAAGAATGCGGCTAGCATTCCAATGAATTCTTGGTTAACAAAAGAAAAACAATCGCGTCTGCAGCGGCGGCGCCCGTTACGAACAAAGTTTATTAGCCCAAGAATTTTCTTCCACGTTCCCCGTGAAAACGGCCGGTTCTCTTTCAAAGAGAATGAAACTTCCCGGAAGTTTTTATCGGGGCAGAGCGGGGTTACGAGAGATGGAGGGGGAGGGGGAGGGGGTGGCGTAGGAAGCGAAAGGGAACGATAAGAAATTACGTGAAACGATAAATCTGGAAGTTCGATGTCGTTTGCGGCGGATGGCTCCTTCCGGGTGGGAAAACTTGCTCGACGAGATTCCCCGGGAAACAAATTCGTTGTTCCGGGACGGTTCATTCGTTCTTTCGTTTAACCGTGTTCGAAGGACGCGGTCGGCTCTCGACCGGGGTGTCGATTCCTCTCATTCGTGATCGCCGATTTTTGCCGGTCGATCGCGAGCCTGGGAGTTCGTTAACCGGCGATTGCAATATTTATACGAGTAAATTGAATCCTCGACAGCCGGCATTAATTACTTTCCACGAATTTCCTGGAATAATCCGAGCCCGTAATAGCTTCCATTGATTCGCTGCTCGACGACTGCGCTGCTCCGAACAGCTCCGCTCGGCTCCGCGTCGCGCTCTGATATTTGCATACCGGCTAGAGAATTTCGCGTGCACGTAAGCCCGTTCAGTCTTCGTGAACACACGAGCCGAGAATTCTTTGACGGGACCCGAGGGGGCGGGGGCGGGGGCAGGAGGGACTAGCTACTAAGAAGTCTTTGATTTCCAAGAAAATTTCCAGGAAAATCTGTGTCAACGACAGGCCACCGAGAAGATCCTGCCGCAACGTTTCTTAAGGGAAGACTCGGCCAGAGTCGTAGATTATCGGAATATCGACGGGGCGTTTAGTATAATTCTGGCTGCATGCTAGCTCTCAAAGCACCACAGGATTCCCACCGTATCTCCGGGTTGTGGAATGGAGAACGATGTTCACCGCTAAGAACGCGCCAGGCTTATAAATTGCACTTTACGTTTAACCCTTCGCTCCGCTTGACCTGATCAATAATTTATCAAAGTTTGTTTCACAAAAATATGGATAGACGCGCAGGATAACCGTGTTTTCAAACGTTATCAGGTATCAGATTGTTTTTCGAATTATCAAACCTGAGAAACACCGTGAATCGATAATTCTTAGTCGCCGATGTCGGGGATGACTGTACTCTTCCAGGAAAGAAGGCTATACCTGTCAACAGGCTCTGATAATAAATAATGTATTTAATTCTACAGGAAATGATTCTACGAGGAACACGGGAATGCTCGCCGTTTGAAATCAGAGTTCAGTTTGCCTGGTAATAAATGGAAATAATGAACGAAAATCTGCGGGTCGCATACCGAGAATCTTAATCTCAATGATAACAAAGAAGTCACGTCCGCATCGTAAACCCGGCTGAAACTTACGTATCTCCAGCATTTCCCGTTTTTGTCTTCTCGTTCTTCTTTGATTATTCCGCGGTAGTTCTTCTCCTGGCAACACCCAGCTCGTTCGTTCTACAGTTCTCCCCCGGTCTCATAGTGCCTTTTTCTCCTCGTTCCGCGGGCCAGTCAGCCTCTGCTAATGTTTCTGTCCTCTTTATTGCTTCCTCGCGCGTCCTACCCGCAGGACAGACCCACCATTTGTGGCCACTTTAAGGATTCCTCCGTTTTATTTTTTCAAATGAGACGACCAGCTTGTCAACTATATCAGGTTGCAACGTGAAAGGTGCGTATTTGCGTTGTCAGCCACGTAAATTAAATTTTTTAAATATAAATTATGTTTTAAGGTCTCTCGAACACTTTACGTATGAATCTACAATGAATAAATAAAGACAATGTAACAATAAAGGAGCATATCTGCGCACGTATTTACTGAACCAATATTTACCGAACGTCCGACTTATCATAGAGTTATACTACTGATCTCCGTAAGAATTCATGCCGTATGACTTGAGATTGAGTTATTGTACCGATTTATAATTGCAAAAATAGCGAAACTTTGAAAAACAAAAATTTTCACCCGGCTGACTTCTCGGTGAGTTGTACTACTGAATTTTCGATCCTCCTTGTTCTCTATATTATTCTTCTAACACAGAAATCTATTTTCGATGTTCTAGATTAATTTTCAGCCCTCTGGCTACTCACTGAGTTGTGCTACTGAATTTTCGGCTATCTCGCACGACGTTGAGTCGTTTTCGAAGAATTTCGAATATTTCTGAGGTTTTACTAGGAGAACATGATAAAGAGTATTGAGTGATCAGTATACAGTGACTACATAGTGAGTATACATGGTGTTTACCTACAGGTGGGAGAAAATTGAAGGGGTTGTTCTCGACGATAATCTGAGACGAAATGAAGAATAAAAAAAATTGCACTTTCGACTTGGTTAATTAGCTATTAGCAATTAAAGATCGGGCCAAAAAGCGGCAACATGTCGACACAGCTGTACGTTGCGCACGTCTCACAGGCGCGCGACACTCTCGTATCAAGCGATAAACGCATGCATACCTTGGTTCTCATTTGGGGCCTACGTACTCGTTAAAATCCATAAGGGCATTTCTAATATCCGCCCTATGGAATTATCGAGTAGAAGGGGTCAATGCCCTTTCACTTTTAAATTCTTCTCACACAAATACACAAATCCTTATTCTGCACTAATTTTTCATAAAACCGAACTTAGATACTGGAATAAACGCTCTAGCACTATTTACAATGTCATTCACACGCACTACGATTTTACTGAGGAGAATGAGGAGAATGTAAAGAACTGGTAATCCTTTAACGTTGAAACACTGCACTTTATTAAGAAATGTTGCCGCTTTTTGGGCCAATCTTTAATTGCTAATAGCTAATTAACCAAGTCGAAAGTGCAATTTTTTTATTCTTCATTTTCGTCTCAGATTATCGTCGAGAAACACCCCTTCAATTTTCTCCCACCTGTAGGTAAACAGCCTGTATAGTGACTATGAAGTTAAAACTATTTTTGATTTGATTAATAAAATCGTTCTTCTATGATATTCCTCCTTCGATACTGTTGGAAAGTAAAGCAAGCTTTTCAACATCAGCGACGCGCTAATGGCAAATGAGGTGGGTGCACACCGATTTGCAGGATCGACGATTATTCTTTAAATCAAAATTACTTTTGTGTGAATGAAGAAACGACTTCTGTTTCTCTGTCGAACTAGATGATTGATTTATCAAATGTCGTGTGGGAAAGACACATTAGACTGTTCTAAGACGTGAATCGTTCTAGTGGAGGCGTGTGCAGAGAAACGAGCGTTTCGCGAATCATTAATCGTGCGCAGGGTGAAATCGGGTTCGCGTTAAACGGTCATCTATTCGTCTTCCGGCTCGGCGCCGTGGCCTCCGATTAACAAACTACTTGTTGAGTGCAATGCATCGGCGCGACAAATTACGATAAAGGATTACGCGCCTATTACTCGCAAGTATGTAAACGAACTTGTGATTTAAGCAGCACCGGAATTATCGGTCGGCATAACAAAATACGAGTATCGAGAGTTTCCAATCAATTGATCCCCGCGCATGGTAAAGTATTCCCAATTAGAATGCTCGTTAACAGGCGAATTGCACAACCGGGAAGCGCGAATAAATGCGCGAGCCGGATCGCGCACCAGTACTTGTCGCGTTTCCCATTAATTTTTCCGATACTTTAAACAACCGTTCCCTTCCCCTCGGAAATGAGAACAGTTACGAGAGTGGGGTGAACAAAAAAAACGAGAAACGGAAAAACAATAAACGTAACACGGCGCGACAATTGTGCCGGAGGACGGAGCGCGGCTAGAAATTTCCCACCGACCCCAAAGCGACACGACGCGACCGCCCCAAAGGTGATTTTTGCTGGTGCATTTTCGTTTCAAAAACTCTCTAACGATTCGAAAAACTGTCACGCCGGCGCGCCGTGTCGCGTGCACCCGTCACCATTTCGAAACGGGGTCAACGGACCTTGTCGTCGGACGAATAAATATTTAAGATTCGGCTCGTGTTGTTAATCCGGAATTAATCCATATACAAACGGTGAATTCGTTAGCGATCACAAACTGGCACAGTCCACAGGTGCTTTTACAAATAAACACGAACGTCGTTTAATTTTATTCGTAACAACACAAAAAAGTTTTCCCATAATTTTCAGTTACAATCACGATTACGATTTCTCATTTAATAGGTGAATAAATTTCAGTATTTCCAGTAATTCCAGGACGGTCTGTTCGGGTTTCTTCGGTGGAAAAATGGCCAACCGTTTGGGACAGAGGCGACGCGGCACCTATAATCTGTAGGTTGCTGGTTACGTAACGATAAATTTCTTATTTCGTTTATGTTAATTTCTTAATAATTAATAATTCATTAATAAAGGTTCATATTGGTTTCCCAAATTCTACATTTATTCTCATTTTGATGCAACGTTACATTGTACAGGGATGAGTGGATCTTGTGGGCCATCCCTTATTAACCAACCTAACATTTCACTTTTCACGTTATTCATGATATTTTATATCGCACTATGTGCTCAAAATCCAATAATCGAATCTCTGCAAGCACCGGTATAAATGACACATTATTCCATTCGGTTCGTAATCCTGGTCATTAAGCATTCATAAAAACCGATATACTCGCTTGTTTGTCTTCCTCGTGGAATCGCGGTGCAAATTAATTCGCGGGTGCTCGCGCGCGCGCGCCAAGGGGAGACGGCTATGGCGGGAAACCTTGTCACGAACGCGGACATTCAATTTGCGAACAATTACACGGATGGGGAGAAAAAAAAGTAGTTACCGTGACTGATTGAAGCGAGCCGGGCTCAAAGCCGACTGATTGGCGGCCTGACGGAGGCCGGGCATTATAAATCCACGACGAAATTAGTTTTGTAGCGGGACACGTAACCGGGAATTGGAAGCATCGACTGAAATACGCAATCGTTGGCAAGAAGGGATACTGCTGGGTCCAATACAGGAGAGAAGAAGAGTCGTTTCTTGTACGAACGCTTTCCGATTCATTTTCCGCCTTGAACCCGGAAAACACATTCTCGAAAGAACTAACAAGACCACCAAGGACATCAGAATGATCAATAAACGCTTTTAGAAGCTTGTTAACTCGTTCGCCAAGCTTTGCCACGGCAGAAGTGTTCATAATTTCGACGCCCTACTAAGTATAACTCTTATACAATTTTTAAAAAGAAGAAATTATCACAGAAGAAATAGAAATTCTTCGAATATAATCGGGAAGGATTGTCCTAATTTATACATTACAGTTAATTAGCACCACTAGACATACTGTAAGAATTTTTCTCATTAAAATTTATAGTTAAATCAGATTTGAAGCATAATTTCTAAGAGCGTAGAGGTACTTGAAAAGTGGCCACTTTAAGGATCAGCTTGTCAACTATATCAGGTTGCAACGCGAAAGGTGCGTATTTACGTTGTCAGCCTCGTAAATTAAATTTTAAAGATATAAATTATGTTTTAATGTCTCTTCAACACTTTACGTATGAATCTACAAGGAATAAATAAAGACAATGTAATAATAATGGAGCATATTTGCGCACGTATTTATTGAACCAATTTTTCCTGAACGTCCGACTTATCATAGAGTTATACTACTGATCTCCGTAAGAATTCACGCCGTAT